>VZTG01000656.1:309543-343547 GCA_013397845.1 Melanocharis versteri | reverse complement strand
GAGCAGGGTGCCGGGAGTAGGGTGCGGCGGGGCTCCGGGAGGGGACTGGGTGGCGGCCGTGGCTCCGTGCCTCGGCTCGCCCTGGTGCACGCTGTCGCTGACAGGATGAAGCTGCGGCAGGTCTCCGACTTGAGTGACTTCAGCCGAGGCCACTGGCTGCGGGAGTTGCTGTGCCGCGGAGGAGAGCCCAGCCACGTCCAGTCCAGCCCCGACGGGCAGCATCTCCTACTCCTGCAGAACAGCCGGCCGCCCAGCCTGCCGCGGGTGGTGGCCTTCCAGCGCCACAGCATCGCTGGAGCCGACCTGGAGAGGAGCTGGCAGCCACCCCAGCCAGCCCTTGTAGGACTGCTCTTCCTGCAGAGCCCTGTGGTGCTGGGCTCCTGGGTACTGGCCGTGGTGTGGGAACATGGCCGGACCGAGGTCTGGCACTTTGTGGTGGCCGTGGGCTGGCAGCTGCTGCAGACGCTGGAGCTCTGCCAGGGTGCCCGGGCTCGAGTCGTCTCCGTGTGCAGCCAGGGAGCCAGCCTGGTGTGGTGTGAGGAGAGGCCGCCGCTGGGTGCTCACTCGGACACCAGCAAGTGTGCCTTCAGGTTCTGCGTCTGTGCCCGTGCTCTGGAGGTGGGAGAGCAAGGCGTGCGGCTGGGCGCTGTGAGGATAGTCCTGCACAACAGCCCCGAGTACCAGGTCCTGGCCTCTCCCCAACATGTCTTCCTGGTGCCTGCTGCTGCCGGCTTTGCCACCACTTCTAAATTCCTCCTCATCTGGCATCCAGAGAAGGCAGAGTTTACCATCACAGCCCCCTCTGCAGGCTTCATCCACAGCAAGGTCCTGCGCTCCAGCAGCGAGTCAGACTTCAGGAAACTCCTGCTGGGTTCTGTGGGCCTTCTCTCAGGTTTTGCGCCTCTGGACATTCACACCTCCGCTGTGTCCAACAGTGGGGGTCTGCTGCTGGTGAGCACAAAGGGTTCTGTGAGTATCGTGGAGCCAGATGGGACACAGAGGCATATCTTCGACCTGGAGGGGGGCCCCCTGGCCCAAGGGAGTCCTGTCCAGCTGAAGACCTTTGGCAGTATCCTGGCCTGTGTGCTGGCTGGAGTATTGTACCTTGTCAATCAGAACAGTGGAAGGCTCATAGAAAAGGAAGTCCTGAGCATGAAAGAGGTGCATTTCCTGGAGCCCCAGGGAGAGGAGGACAGTATCCAGCTCCTCAGTCAGACTGGCATTTACAGCTTTAGCTTCTCCAAACCTGAGGACAGCAGCAGGCCTGAGCCGTGCCTGGTGGAGATGGTGTTTGAGGAGGCCTGCAGATACTACCAGAGGAGGAGCCTCAGCAGCTCCAAGCTGACAGTGGAGAAGTTGAAGAAAGGTGGTACGTTCCAGGCTCCTGTGGTCCTTGCTGCCATCCTGCAGCACAGCCTCCACCAGAAGCAGAAGCCAGCCCGAGGCCTACAAGACACTTACGCCAAGCTGTTGAGCACAATAAACCTGGAGCTGCAGAGCTACATGAGCCTGGAGCTCCTCAAGACTTGTGTGGTGTGTGCCCCAGAGAGTCAGGTGGAAAGCTACTGCAAGGAGCTGGTGGAGCAGGAGGTCAGCCGCATTCTGCAGTCTGACATGGACAAGGACAACTTGGCCTATCTGAACTCTGTCTTTGCCTCCTTCCCCAAGGCTGCCTGGAAGGCCACAAGGAGCTGCCTGCAGCTCCAGCAGAATGGGGACGGCCTCTTGGTAGCCAGGGCCACCCCAGAGGTATGGAAGAAGGTGCTGTGTCAGCCGCAGCTGGAGGAGGTGGGTCAGAATGGGATGGTCCCACTCTTTGAGCTCATTTGTGCCTCCTTCCTGAGGTTCAGACCCAAGTGGTTGCCCAGCTTTGTGGAGCTGACCCAGCAGTATGTTAGCAACTCTTGGTCATACAGCAGCAAGGAGGGCCCAGAGGGCCGGGTGCCACTCTACAAGAGAGCGCTGGGAGTGCTGGCCCGGAAGAACAAACACGGCGAGGCAGATGACGAGATGGAGCTGGAACTGCTGCTCTGCAGCAAGAGGCCTAAGGCCGTGCTGCAAGCTCTGCACCTTCTCATTCGTCTGAAGCAGTGGCAGCGGGTGGTGGAGGTGGCAGAGAAGTTCTCCAAACTCAGCCCCTTGCTTAACAAGGAGATATTCACCACGCTGCTGGCTGAGTTTGCCCAGCACCGGCAGCTGGACCCTTATCTGGACAGGCTGTGGCCGCTGTGCCCCGCTGAGCTCACGGCCTCAGACATTCTCACCACGATCCTGCAGCACCTCCCTCACTCCCAGGAGGACCCAGTGCCTTTCTGCAGCGAGGGGAACCAGCTGACTGTGGGCTTGCTTAAGCCACTGCTGCAAAGGGTTGTGCAGCGTCCCAGTGTCCAGGACGAGATGTACTCGGATGCCCTGCAGAGCACCACCTTCCCTCCTCCCACTCCACCCCGAGAGCACAAAATCCCCTCAAAAGCAGTGGCTGATGATGTTCCTCAGCCATCCATGGCAAGGACTTCCTCACCCTCAGCACTGCTACAGGATGACAGTGTGTGAAGGGGGGAAGGATAATGTGATCCTAAGCCCTGCGTGCACAAGGAAGGGAAAGCTGCATCCAGCCTGGGAAACCTGTCCTGGCAATACGGAAGCCTGCTCCTTTCTGAAGCATCCCTGCAGCAGCATCTCGAAGAGCCTGCTGGGTGGCTAGGGTTGGGGGATCTCCTCTGAGCCAGGGCAGGCTTTCTGGCTATTGCTAGCAAGTGCAATTGTGTGTGTGTGCCAGTGGAGGAGCAAATGCTGGGTGCATTTGCAGATGAAAACACTGGCTGCACTACAGGACTACATAACTGCTCCCTGCCAAAGCACTTTGTTTTTGGTTTGTTTGGCTCCTTTTTAACTCCACTTCTACTTCCCTGATATTCTAGTACTGGTGGTGGAGTGGTAGGCAGGGATACGCACAGTCTTTCTCCCCCATTTTCTGGTCAGTGAGTTGGGTGGTACCTCCAAGCTCTGCCTGTGAGAAGTGGGTTGTGTTTCTTGCAGCTGGGTCACTGAGTCCTGCTGCTTTGGGCTCAGTCAGATGCTAAATGCCAGTGTGGCACAGCTCCATGGCAGTGGGGGTCCCAGCACACATGCTGGCAGCTGCAGCACTCCACACGTCTCGCCACAATTCCTCTGGGATCAATCCTGTAGCTGTGACTGATTGCAGCTACTTAGCTGAAAAGAGCAGCCTAATTCCCTTATCTCTCTGTCCCAGACAGTACCCAAACTCTCTTCTGAGCTGAGAAGCTTGCAGCAGCCTGTGTGAGCTTGGGGCTGGCCCTGCCTTTCCCTTTCCTTTGTGGAAGCTTAGATTATGCTGCAGGACACCCGGGCCCTCTGTTCCCATCTCCTCTACCTTTGCCCTTTGCATACAAAGGGGCTTTGTCAGGGTTGTCTGGCTCATATTGTGCCTCTGTTTGCAAAATCAGTGTAACTTGAGAGCAGTTGTGCAGGAAGATCCAGGTTCCGGCCTCTCTCAGGTGCCCTGTGCCTGGCCCCCTCCACCAGGAGAGAGACCCTGGCTGTGGCTTTGCCCCTGCATTCTGGGCTGTGGTGTAAAGGAGCTGTCTGTTGTCTTGTTGGGCTGCGGGAGATTCACCTGCATTAGTCCTCTTGAGAGCAGTCTGAAGTGTGGAAGACAGACTCCTTTTTAAAATAAAGGTTCCTAAAGCAGTGCTGAGGTGGTGGTGGATGTTATGAGGGTACACGCCCTTGGGAGGAGGGCAGCCTTGTTTTGCCTCGGGTATAAAGGGGCCAGGCTCATCTCTCTGGCGCTGCCCAGCGTGGCTCACGACTGGTACAGCTGGGCTCGGAGAGCATGCCCAGACAGCCCGTTCCCTCTGTGGTACTCAGCTGCTTACCACTATGAAGCCATGGAGGCAGGAGTCTCCACAGGCAGGCTGGAGCGTGTGTGCCACAGGGAAGGGCCATCCAGGCCCTGCATGGCTGTGGCTGGGCCCAACAGAGAGCCGAGGAAGGGAGGATTTTTTTTCTCAAGAGCTGCAAATTACCTGTTTTTTAGGAAAACTAGCAACAGAGAGCACCTGGCTGGCCCCGCAAAATCCTGCTGCCAGGCACAGTGTCAGAGCTGCCATTGGAGAGATTGTTGTTTGTGAAACCACTGTAAAGATGTGGCAGGGTCTCCCCCAGACAAGGGCTTGGCTGCGGAAAGTCCCTGTGGTGGAAAAAGGCCTGGCAAAGAGGAAGAGGAACTGCTGCAATGGTTCCCTAGAGACTGGCTGGTTAGTGATGAGACCTTCCTTGTGGGGGGCCTTGTGCTGTGGCCATGGAGCACTGTGAGTTTCCCTCTCACGCAGTGGAGACACCTCGATTCTGGCAGCTGCCAGACACATGAGCGGAGGGAGCGTGGCCTGAAAGGAGAGCTGATGGCATCTGCTGTGGGCATTTTGTAATGAGCTGTCCTTGCCTCCTCTCCAGGCAGCTGCTGGCCTTGCCTGACGCTGCTCTCACCCACCGCCCAGGGCTGCTCGGGAGGAGGATGGTGGATGGACCCAAGCACCTCTTAGAGCCATGGCTACAGGAAGTGGAACACTGCCCTGGAGCAGCACTGAATGGGGAGCTGCTGAGAGCAAGCCTCACACCTTGGCAAAGGCTGTGCAGTCATTTGGGGGGGACATCTTCATTGCCAAGGCTGGGTTTGGGTGCAGGGGGCCACAGTGACACAGTGAACAAGGGTCAAGCTCCCTGCCTTCCAGCACTGGCTCTGCAGAGAAGGCAGAGCAGGGAAGAAGCAATGCCCACAAAGCAAGCAAGTAGAAACTGAAGCCAGCAGCAGTCCTATGCGAGCTGGCGTCCCCGAGGCACTGCAAGGGAAGAGGAAGCGGGGAACACGATGCAGTAGGGACAGCCTGAGGCTTGGGGGCAGAAGCCTCCATGTATGGGCCCTAGACAAGCAGGAAGTAGTCAGAATTCTGGAGGTTGAGGGTTCAGTGCAGAGGAAAATGAGACAAAACTGAGCTGAATGCTTTCCAAGGGGTTGCTGGATATCTCACTCCAAGAACCAGGAAGGGTGGGCATCCCTGGGGGAAGCACGGGCCAAACCAATCTGAAGGACAGATTCAGCTGAGTGATAGGCAAGCACAGGGCTCTCTGCAGTCAGACTCTGCTGGGGGGAGACAGCAGGAGGTAAGGCCGGTGCAGCTTCAGATAACGCCCAAAGGAAAAACTTGCAATTAGATCTGAAGGCAAGTGGAAAAAGCAATAAAGCAACTGCACGTAGCGGAGGGGGAACAGGCTGGCCTTGCCCTCTCACTCTGCTCCAGAGAAACTTGGACTTTGCAACAAAGGAAATGCGTCAAGCTGCTCGCGTATATCCCCTGTGCCTGACACAGCTTTTGGGATGGTCCCTGCGCTTGCACCAAGGAGCAGCACAAAGCAATACCTGAACTCAGCCCAAGGCTCTAGACCAAGTCACCTTTGGTTTATCTGTGCATGCAGCTCTTTCTGTGCAGAGCATGGGGCATACAGGGGTGGGCACAGAAAGTACCCATGCCACTATATCTTGCAGAGGGAAGGAGGTGTGTTCTGCAGGCACCCCATAAACTCACTGGAAACCCACAGATGATACATACCAGGGTTGCCAGAGGGAAGTGCTCATGCACTGGGGACAGCTTGGGGTGGCACTTCATGGACAAAAACCACTCTTTGTGTGGTTTTTCCCAGGGAGGGACCTGGCACTCACCCAGTCAGAGGTGCAAAGGGCTGCTCAGTAAAGGGAAAATCATCCAGTCTTAGTGATACTGAGCAGTGATCCTGTATCAACCCATAGGCTGGCAGTGGGCAGAGCACACTTGGGAACACCAGAAAGAGCCCTCTGGTCCCAGGCACAGCCTCAGCTTGTGCCAGCAGTGAGGCATCCTCCATGCCCCTACCCCTGCATACTTTCATCACAGCTAGACCTGAGGAGCGCAGTCACATCCCACAGTGCACACAAACACACCATTTATTCTTTGACACCAAAAATTACAGCCTTGAAAAGAGGCAGGCTCCCTGAAAAAAGAAGTAGTCACATTTCTCAAGTGAGGGGCTCTGTCCATTTCCTCCTCCATCTGCGGTTGGCAGGGGCTAATGCCTTGTGGAAGGCCTGGGGATTCTGAAGGAGTTGAATGTGGGTGGCCTGCAAAACCAAGGTCACCTGTGTTACCCCCAGCCACAGAGGGAAGCAAGGGACAGCTCAGGATACACTGGGATGGTCAAGTATCATCTCACTCCTATCACCCAGCCCCACAGGAAACAGGGTATGGAGACAGCTTCCCCAAATCCACCAGCTTGAGAGACTGGGACCAGCAGCACCTCCAGACTTAGGAGTGTGGGAAGATGATGAGGGACCCCAGAGCTGTGTGCACAACAAAAGTCCCACCTTCGCAGCCATCCCCTGGTTGCAGCACACCTCTTGGTCTGCACTCACCCTGGTCCCCATCCCCCTCCCTCTGTCCCCTGACCCCACTGTACTACAGAGGCTTCTCCCCACCCCACATAGGGGCCTGGCAGTGTAAGTAGCTTACATCTCAAAGCCTTCATTCCTAGAGGGGAGAAAAAAGAGGGGACAGTGTTAGTTGGGCAAGAAGATGCCTGGTGGGACAGCCCAGCATCTCATGGTGGGACAAGGTCTCCCATGGGTCACAAAAGGAGAACACGTGGGCTTCAGGGTGCTGTGGTCCCCTCCATCCTGGCTGCCTGATCTGAACAGAGAGCACAGGCTCTTACAGCCCCCCAGAGCGTCAGTGCTCCTTCCCCAGGCAGGCAGAGCAGGGCCCCATGCTCAGCAGCTCAGCAGCACCCAGCTGCCTGTGCCACAGCTTCAGTTCCCTGAGGTTCCTGGGCAGCTGAGCCCGTGTCTCCACCCAGCTCAGAGTGGTGGCAGGAGCTGGGGAACCTCCAGCACACCAGCTGCACCACAGGGCCATGATATAGCCCTCAGGAGTTGGAAATCCAGCTGGAAACTGCTCACTACTCTCGGGTCAGTGCCTGTGCTGGCGGAGCTGTCGGGCAGAGTGTCTCAGAGGGCTGGGGGGCAGCCCCAGGACACCGGTGGCCACAGGCATGTGAGCAAGCACTGCACCCACGTGGCAATGCCACCAACCACGCAGCACATTGCATTGTGCACAGCATCCAGCTCTGCTCCCACGCCAGTGCTCCAGCACAAAAATGGTGCAAAACAGAGCGAGTCAGGTGGTGGACTCGAGCCAGGCTGGGGCTGCAGCCCTGCCAGGCTCCTTGCTCAAAAGGGGATGCACCTTTGTCCACCCAAAGGGGAAGTTCAGAGCAGGCAGAGAAAAGCTCCAGAACACCTGCATCCTCAGAGGCTGAGCGCCCCAAGCCACCTCTCAGGTTCTCCCCAGCCCACGTTACTTTAGCATGAGCCCCACAGGCTACCACAGGACATGAAGGGACAGGTGGCAGGGGGACCCCAGCCCCAGTGTGGTCACAGGGAGTGGGGCTGCTCCTCACCTGTACACATCGGCAATATCCATGCGGCGGTAAAACTTGGCAAGTCTGACAGCCAGGATGATGCTGGGCAGCAGAAACAAGGTGCACCAGCCCAGGCTGAACCAGAAGGCATTCTGCATAGGGTGGAGGAAGAGCCATTAGGTCCAGACAGTGACTGGGAGCATCTCTTTTACCCCCAGGGCTCCCCAAGGACCACGCACTCCTTCTCAGAGCCTGGCCTTTCCTCTTAGCCACAGCAATTTGCTGGGGAGAAGCTGAGCACTGCTTCCTGTGCGTCCCTCATCCTGTGCATCCCTGATGCTTCCCTGCATCCCACATCCTGTGCATGAGGAGGACAAGAAGACCTCACTGCCACCCCACACACATGTATCACTCTGCACACCACTGCCCCACTCACCACAGAGTCCATGATATAGTCACAGCCAATGGCCTCCACATTATCCAAGGACTGAGCTACGGGCTTGCAACGTCCCACATCTTCTGTCAGCTGGGGACATGGTGGGAATAGTATATGTCAGCATCCACCAAGTCCTGCAGCTCATCCTCCCCTTCTCTCTACCTCACCGAGGAAGGCTCAGCTTACCTTGCTCTTGGCCCATGAAATGTAGGTCTCAAAGAAATCCAACAGCTGCTCCAGGAAGGCCCATGTCTCCTGGAGAGGCAAGCGCAGAGTGGAGATGTTGCACCACCAGCCCCCTCCGTGCTCCATGTCACCTCCATGTCAGGATCAGGGCTCTCAGACCACCTCAGCCCAGCAGCAATAGGGCTGAATGCTTCACCCCACCCCAATCCCTTGCCAGGGATGCCATAAGGGAAGGGGGCACCCAGGGGTACAGGAGACGCCCAGGGAAGGTGGGCAGGATGAGCAGCCAGACAAGGTTTGGCTTCCCAGTATAGAGGGAGGTCTTGGTGAGGAGGTCTGGTCTGCATGACCTGTCAGGGCAAGGCAGGCTCACGTTCTTGATGATGTTTGGCATCTCCCTCTCCAGGAACTCCTGGGTTTTGCTGGCTTTGTCCAGTGCAGCTGTTGTCTGTCCCTGAGGTGAAAGGTGCTCTCAGCAGTGTGATCTAAGTGGGGTCTCTGCACTTCACCAACCCTGCACAGCAGCAATCCCTGGGGCACAGCCTCTCAGACCTGTGGTGTTCCCAGCAGTCACATGCTGGTAGTGCCAAGCACTTCAGGTGGAGGGAGCCTGCGCCTGGCAGGGTCCATGGCCTCCCTCCCTCTATCCCATGAACAGCCCCTGCAGCACATGAAGAGTCCCACAGCAGCCACCAGCCCCCCATACTACAGGTTAGCCCCACCACCTCCACTGCAGGACCTCGGGGGTGCTTTGCAGGGTGCCAGGGAGTGGCGTGCACTCCCTTTGTGCAGCTTACCTCTAGCTGGGCAGCCCCACTCTGCACTGAGTGGATGTTCTCCTTCAGACTTTGCTGGGGATGGAGAGAAGGGGGGTCAGAGGTGCAGACCCCACAGCTGAGACAAGACCCTGCCAGCAGGCTCTGAGCTCTAGGGAAGCCCAGCCCAGCATTCCCAGGACATTCCCCAGCATCGCTCACCAGTGGCCCAGAGAAGCTCGCCTGCATATCCTTGTCCAGCTCCCTCAGTTTGCGAGCATTATCTTCCAGGTCCTTCTTCATGTCCGTGCCCTGGAAGAGCCGCAGTCAGCAGTGCCCAGCTCTGTGCCTCACCACAGCCAGCTGATGGGCCAGGCTGGGGAAAAGAGCTGGGCGAGAGTGAAGGGCCTCCCCTCAACACCCAGGCAGGCACAGAGGAGCCCTGCAACCAGTGGCTTTGGGGACAGGGCGGCCGTGGCCCTGGGGTGTCATAGTCTCTCACCACTTTTTCTGCCAGCTGCTCCAACTCTGCAGCCAGATCCAGGAGGCTTCCCTGGGTTATATTCTGATCCAACTGGAAAAGGCAGAGACAGAGCCATGAGAATGAGGAATGGAGCTCACGAGGGGAGCTATACCCCTTCTTTGGGGGGTAGAGTGGAGCCAGGGCCTTCTGGGCAGAGGATGTGCCTGGTTACCCTAGTGGGTTACACAGATGGCAGAGGACTCCCACAGCAGCTAAATGAGAGAGCAGTGGACCTCCTCAACCCACATCCAATGCCCCCGATCCCAAGACCAGGCTGCACCCAGCACACCTGCTCCAGGGTGAGGGTGAAGTTGGGGGGCTGTCCAGCCCGACTGGCATTCAGCAGCAGGTCTTTCTGGCTCTGGCTGAGCAGGGAGATGTGGCTTAGGGTGATGTTCATCTTCTTGAAAGCTGTGGAGATGTTTCCTGTGTACTGACAGAGCAAAGCAGGCCATGATGGGACACGTGCTAGCCCCTCACTGTCCCCTCAGCCCTGGGTGCCCTCAAGACCCTGGCACCCCCACACTCACCTGGCTGATATTCAAGAGCTCATCCAGGGATATGCTGTGGTCCAAGTGCAGAGTTTGCCACAAGGAAGCGTCTTGCTGGCACTGCCTGCAGGATTGGGGCACAGGGTTGAAAACAAGGCAGGCGAGGGCCACCCCCTCCCAGGAGCATGTCCTCACCTGTGCAGGTAGGCTGCACCTTGCTCCTTCCCTGCCATCAGTGCCTACCCACAGCCAGGGCAGGTAGGGCAAGCTGCCCTGCTCCTGGAGAGCATCTGAGGGCATCAAGCAGCTCTACCCCCGCCAAAGACACAGTGTCAGGGCTGAGACCCACCTGTATATCTCTGAGAAGTTTGTTGTGTCACCCTTCAGGCCCAGAAGCTCTGAGAGATTGAAGTTAGGGATCACGCCAGGAGTGTCCAAGAGCTGAGAGCAAGGAAAGAGATGGAGACACTAGACACAGTGCAGGGCAGGACACCCAGGAAGAGCATCCTAAATGGCCAGCGCTGTCTCTGCTCCACCAGCAGCCCTCATTTAGGCAGCAGTGGCTCCAGGCAGGGCTGTCTCCCCACAGCAAGCTTACCTGGAAGAGCTGCTGGTTGTGCCAGGACTCACAGAACAACATGTAAGTGTTCCCCCCCAGCACAAAGATGATCATCACCAGCAGCATGAGCAGCCAGGAGAAGATGAAACTGAAGCCAACTCCTCTGCCGGGACAGAAATGCCATCAGCATCAGCAGCCCTGTGGCCCAGCACTGATGCTGGCATTGCCCCCAGCTCGCAGAGCCCAGGGGCTGCACAGCCCTCACCCCCCACAATTGTGGGAACACCACCCTTCCCACAAGCATGTCTCTGTTCTGCCTTCAGGCCCCAGAGCATGACTGGGCTCTACCCTGGAAGCTGGATTCCAGAATAGCTTCCCACAGCTTTGCAAGCCAGCACTCCCCCGCAGAGCTGCAGGACCACGCGCACACTGCCAGCCCTCGCTGTCACGGGGCAAATGGACTCCCCTCAAATGCCTCTCACCAGCACCTTGTTTGACCTTCAATTTACCACCTGCGTGGGGAGTCGCCATGGAGCAGGCCATTAAGCTGCAGTAATATGATGATTTAGGAACTTGAGCATTCCCAGGCCAGCCCTGCCCACCCATCCCACCGCTCCCACACACGTCCTTGGCAGCCAATTGAGCCTCACGCCATGAAGAAGTTCCCGCCAGCATTGGAGAGGCTGCTGCGCTGTGTGGGCAGCACACCTTCCTTCAGCCCCAGGGGCCCCAGCAGCAGCCCAAAAATGTTGCAGAGGACCACCAGCATCACCGTGCAGCACAGGAGGGCACACACGATCAACCTGGGGCAACACAAAGAGCAGGAGTCAGGCAGCAGAACCTGGGACCCTGAGCAGCACCCTGCAGCCCACCAGCTGCCTTCATGGGGAGGAAAAGTGGTCCCAGGCACCACAGCAGGGAAGGGGCATGTGTGTCTGCAAGGCACAGCTCTGACTACCCTGCACCCACAACCCCACCACCCAGCAAGCCCCCACCTCCAGCAAGTGGAGGAGCAGGAGCCTTAAAACTCTCCAGACAACGGAGCTGGGGACACAGCCCCTCACCTACCTGAGCCCATCCCAGGCAATGATTGGCTCCCTGTACTCCTCCAGCACCGATGTGGCTTTGTTCACAACAGCCCCAACCTTCTCCTCCACATCCGGGAGCGGCAACTCTCCCTGCAAGCTTCTGATCTCCTGCCTGATGAGGCCCAGCTGGTCCTGGCTCTCTGCAAGGAATGGGGACACACTGGCACTGCGAGCTGCTGCCCAGGTCCTGCAGGACAGCGGGAACTCAGGATAGGAAAGGGGCAGTCATGGCCAAGGATGACATTGGCATGATGGCACCTGGGGACAGCCAGGGTTGCAGGGAAGGCCTCCAGGAAAGAATGGCTTGAGAAGGGAGGAGGGAGCCCTAGGAGAGGAAGAAATCAGCACACAAAGCCCTGCTTACTTGCCACCACTTCCTGGGACTGCTCTTGCACCTTGCCAGGGATCGTGTCCAGCATTCTGTTAACCTGCATCCAGGGGAGCACAGCACAAAACTCACATCCCTGCCTGCAATCCAGGGCTGAGCAGCACATCTCCTTATCCCCAGATCCTAGTAACACAGGACAGCAAGGCTCCCCACAGCACCCAGTCCACCTTACCAGTGTGCAGGGATGGCTGGGACAGTGAGCAGACCTCTGGCCAGCCCTTCCCTCCATGTCACACACTGAATTCCTGGCAGAGCTCTTGCCAACCCACTCCCCATCAGCACAGCCCCAGCAGTTGCAAGACCACCCAGTTTTGTGCCTGGGTGAAGAGTGCACCCCTTACCTCCTCTAAATCGTTCCTTATGTTTGAGTCAGAGACTTCACGCAGTGCCTCCAGCTGCTGCTCCACACCTGGGATCTGCAGGGAAGAGCCTGGGGTGAGGGAGCTGTGGAGGCTGGGGCAGGGGCTGCTGAGGCCCCTCACCCGCACCCTGCCCCTCCTCACCGTGCTGAAGTTGGCGGTGAAGGCGAGCCCGTCCAGGGACACTTGGCTGCAGGGGCCGCCACAGTTCTGCAGGGTGTGGTTGAGCCCGTCCCGCAGGCTGGCCAGCCGCTGGCTGTAGTTGCTCTGCAGCTCCTCGAGGTCTGAGCGACTGATGGCAATGCTGCCAAAGGTGTCATTCAGTGTCTCCATCCCTGGGGAGACAGCGGGGAGCTCAGAGCCTCATCCTGCCAGTGTAGCAGGGACTTGTTCTCACCCAGCTGAACCTCGGGAACCCATGAAAAAATGCAACATAGGGGCACCCCCAAAGTCACGGCACTTGCCCCAGGGTGTGGCTGGGAGGCCAGAGGGATCCACCTCCAGGGGAGCCTTACCCAAACATGCACCTACCCCAGCTCTCGGTTCCAGCATCCCCCTGAGTCCCCTGCCAGCCTCCCAGGGATGGGGCCAGTACCTTGCAAGAGGCTCTGGAGAGATCCCAGAGCCCCGTCCGTGCTGTTCCTGATGCGCGAGATGACCATACTGCCCAAGTTGGGCCCAATGTCTGCAGAGATGGGAGAGGTGGTGTCAACGACAAGATCCCTGCAAGCTCCTAGAGCTTGCAGGAAAGCTGGCGAAAACACTGACACCACCAGCACCCCTCCCTCACCCACCCCCCAGGTGGGGGGCAATGGGGATATCCCCACCCTCCCACCACCTGCATCACCCCTCCCAGAGAGGAGCCTGAATGGGGAAAAGTAGCAACTGGAGCAGAGCTGGAGCTTGGAGGAGCCTCCAGCCCCTTTAGACATCCCCATAAGAACCAGCCCAGTAGCCTGCAGGGTCAGCAACTACCCACGGGGCAGAAAGGCAAACCCACACAACGCCCTCACTGCCCAAGAACCCCCAACCCTGGAGCAGCTCGCCACGGGGTCATGGGGATGCTCCAGCCCCTCTCGTTGCACACCCTCACCCTGGAGGCTGTGGTTGGCATAGTCCAGCGGGATGTGACTCCTGTTGATGATAAAATCGACTTGCTGTAGGGACAGAGATGTGGTGTCAGTGAGGGTGGGGACCTTTCTCTGCTGCCAGCCCCTCTGTTGTCCTTCCCCGGGGGGCTATTTGGGCTGCTCCTTCCGCCTGGCCCCTTGCCCCCCAGATGTGGCAGGGGGACCATGCTTGCCTGGGGGATGGAGGCCAGGTAGATGTGGACGTTGTCCAGAGTGTTGTTCACACTGGGGAAGGTGCTCTTCACAGCCTGGGAGAAGCGGGCGTTGCTGACGAAGGCACAGACACCACCAGCCCTGCAAGGGAAGGGTGGCAGGGCCAGCATGTGGGGAGCTCAGTCCCAATGCTGCCCCCCAGTACCCTCCAAATCCACCCACACAGACCCCAGCCTGCAGGGTCTGGAGCACACCAGCGAACCCGGCTTCTAGTGCATCCTAGCAAGCGCCCTGCACTGAGGGAGCAAAGAGGAGGGATGCAGGAAACTGAGGCACGGGGGAGCCCAGTACGCCGTGGGGAAGCTGTCGGGAAAGGTCTGCGCGGTGCCAATGCGCAGCCCCCCGGAGCCAGCTTCCCACCGCCGCCGCTTCCTCTCCTTTGTCCCGCCGTGCCGGGATCTACTCGTGAACAATGGCAGTTTCCTGGCACGGCCGCCAAGCGCCGGCATTTCCAGCCACCCCTGGGTTCCATCCGGAGCCTCCCGGCCAGCGCACTCACAGGAGGAAAGCGGAGACCAGCAGGACAGAGGTCCAGAGCGCCCGGCGCCGGCAGCGCATCCGCCGGCCCTGCTTCTGGTACATGCGGCCCCCGCAGTTCCCGCAGCAGCGGCAGCAGCAGAAGCAGCATCCCACCAGCGGCACGAGGATGACGAAGAGCACTCCAATGGCCGCGCAGACGAGGAAACCCACTTCGTAGAGCAGCAGCTGGGATAGGAAGAATGAGAGGCAGCATAACACTGGTGCCCCTGAAGGCTCCTCAGCTCCATCCGCCCTGTTCAGACCCAAACAGACAAAATGGGTCCCCCCAGGGAGCAGAACATCTCCCCTTGCTGCTGCCTGGCATCCAGGGCTCAGCCTCAGAGCAGCACCCACCAGCATCCCCCAGTCCATGGCTGTCTGGGGCTGCCGGCTCCCTGCCCCAGCTGCCTGCTCACCTCATGGATGTCCTCCTGGCTGAACGTGCTCTGGGGCTGCCCAAAACGAATCAGCTCTGGGGGACAAGAAGCACAGAGGGCTGTGAGGAGGTGCTGGGCCCTGTTGGGCTCTCCAGGAGGGCCCCAGACCCTGCTCACCCCAGAGAGGCACTCCCAGCCCCAGGCATCACCTGCAGCTCAGACCAGCTCTGAGTATGGCATTTTTGTCCCTTCCAGCTGCCCTCCCCAGCCATCACATCACACAGCATTTTTGCACCCAGGAAAAGTGCCTCCAGCTCCCGGGTCCTCAGGGGTCCACAGAACAAGGGGGCTCCTCACCACAGTGGGCATAAGGGACACTGCACTGGGGCTGCCCTCCTGCAGCCCAGCCCTATGCAAATGCGTGAGGGCACTGCCAGTGTGGAATGAGTACTGGGGCAAAAGCCCATTGCCATGCTGCCTCCTTCATTCCCAGGGCTCTCCCTGTCTGTGCCCGATGCTGTCATTACAAGCCATGATGGCACATGGGGCCATTGACTGTACCCTGGTGTCTACACGACAAAAGTCCACAAAGCCATGTGTGCCAGCCACACCTTTGCCAGCACATTGATGGTGAGCAAGGGCTGAAGCCAGTGAAGGAGGAAGCACAAGTGCCAGTAGCCAGAGTGGCATTTCCCTCCAGGTGGGCAGCACTTGCCCCACGAACATCGAGCAGCTGCAGGGTCCTGGTATCACCTGTGCAAACCTGCAGCTGCTTCAGGACAGAGCTGTGACAGCAACAGGAGCAAGGGCAAGCACTGGCAAGCAGGGCAGCACACAGGGAGAGCACACAATGCTGCCACTGGCACACACTGCTCTTGATGGCCAGCAAGCACAGAGGGTTGCAAGACAGGCAAAGATCCCGCAGGCAGAGTAGGGTTTGCTCTGCACATTTTTGGGGGCCTAGGATCAAGATATCTGGAGGGACGATGGGACAGGAGTCTGCAAGGTGTCACTACCACTAACACCTGTCCTGGGGCCCAGCTAAGATAACCCCACAGCTGTTATGGGACCTGAGCAGGACACAGCTGGCAATCCTTGGGATCCCACTCCTGATCGCCCCAGCCATATCCCTCCTTACCCAGTACCCCAGTGTTTAGACGCTGGACAGACAGTTACCACGGCAGGAGGGCTCATGTTCAACGGGGACCCTGCAGCCCCAAGCAGCCCCCCTTCTCCACTGCCAGCCCCCTGCCGCCATGCACCCACCTATGGGCAGGGAGTTGGGCTGCACCAGCCGCAGGAAGCCGTGTGCCATTGTCACCAGCCCCGGCGTGTTGCTCCCCGGCGCCTCGGGGCCAGGGCCGTACGAGGGCTGCGAGATGTTCCCCAGCTCCATCGCAGCAGCTCCTGTGGACACCCGGGCACGGAGAGGAGCTGGCGGTGTCGTCGGGGAACGGTACCACCCAGCCTGCCCTGCCTCCTACCTCCGACCAGGAAATGCGGAGAGAAAAAATCAGGTACCTGCCAGCTCCTGCCCGGAAGGAAAGAGCTGCGGGACAGCACCGAGGAAGGATGGAGGGTCCTGTGAGCAGTAGGGTGGGAAGCCAGGCAGGAGGTGCCCACGAGGGACCAGGGGGGCTGCGGGGGATGAAGCGGATTCAGAGCACTCACCCTGTCCTCTGACACCTCTCTGCACCCACAGCTACCGCAGGGTCCGGCCGCAGCGTGCCAGCGCCCAGGTCTGTGGTTTGTTTAAGTTTCAGCGATGATTGCTGACAAGCTGTTCGCCGGGGCAGGCGGCGATGCCGGGATCGCCCCACCCTGCCCCTTACAGCTCTTGGCACCCGGCGCCACCTCGGGCCGCCTCTCCATACCGGGGTCTGGGTCACCATCGACCTGTCCCGACCCAGGAATAGGGAAGAGTCCCTCTCCTCGCCCTCCGCTAAGCTCCCGTGCCCGTGCTGGTTTCCTCCTGCCCCAGCCCAGCAGCTGGGTGGCCTGGGGTGATCCCGAGGGCAGCCGTCCCGCCCGCTCCGCTCCACACCATCTGCATCCCTTCGGGATGAGGTGCGTTGAGCCGTTCACAGTTTCAACACAAACCATCTGTAGCCACAGAAGAAGGTTTTGCATCTAAAAACCTCCCGAAATGGGGCACTGCGGCAAACCCGGCATTTTTCATACGCGCCCCAGTCCCCCCAAGCGGGGAACAGCCTCAGGGGCCCCCAGACAGCATTTTTTCTCCAAGGCTGGGCGCCCGCTCGGCTCCATCCCCACTCCCCGCAGAGCTTTCCCACGCCGAGTGGCTCCATCCCCCGCCCCGCAGCCGGAGCTCCGGGAGCCGCAACCGGGGGCAGGAGCGGGGAGGGGCCGGGGGTCGCTCCCAGCAGTGCCGCGGACGCACCCAGTGGACGCGGGGCAGGTGCCCCAGGGGTCACGTCCCGGCGAGCGGCGGCGGGCGGAGCTCCCCAGCTCGGTACAGCTCGGCACGGCTCCGCACCCAGCCCGGGAGGTGCGGGAGGGGCCGGACAGAGCCGCCCCTTCCGCCCCGGCCCGCCGGGGTCTGTCCGGGGCGTGCGGCCGCGGCGGCCCCCTCCTCTGCCGAGGGGGAGCCCTCCGCCCCACCCCTCCCCGCTGCACCTTGGCACTCCTCCTCCTCCCCGAGGGCACCCCTGCTCCTGGCCCCAGCCCGCCCTGACATTCTGCATCTGCCCCAGAGACCCCGGCCCCTGCCTGTCCCGCATGGGAGAACCCACCGCCCCCAGGCCCTCTGCCCGTGCCCAGGGGATGCTCCCCGCTTGCCTAAGGGAACCAGCGCTCACCCCACACTGCCAGAGCCACTGCTGGCCCCTCCAGCAGCCCACCCTGCCACAGCCCCTTGTCGGGAGCCCGCTCCCGCTGCCCATCTTGCGCCTATGCCAGAGCTCAGCTGTGCCCTGCACCCCCCACCTCCTGCCGCGGGGTAGCTGGAGCCCCCAGCGTGATCCTTGGCCCCTACCCTGTGTCCCTGCATGGGGCACCACGGGCTTTGGGACAGGCACCAGCAGGGACTCTGGGTGAGCTGTACCTGAATGACCTTTGCATGGCGGGCTCCCTGCCCCCTCCACCACCCATGGCTTGCTCATCACCACCTCCCAGTTACTGCTTAACTTTCCTTGGCACGATCAGGCATCACTGCATTCCGTGATCTTGGGTAAAGGTGGCACGGGGAGGAGGGCAGCTCTGCTTCAGGTTTTCTTCCTGGTCTGGCCCATGCCGGGTGCCAGAGTGTCATGTGGGACCCTCTGGCACAGCACTGGCACTGGGGCAGGGCAGCAGAGGACACAGATTCATCCCACCAAAAAAGGTGGGGAAAAAAAAGGTACAACTAGCGAGTTTCTCACAGCACTGGAGCTGATGTGGGGAAGGAGGTTTGGGGGCTTCACAGGTACCCTTGGGCTTTCCAGGTCAGACCTCAACCCCAAAATGTTGGGGCCTTGGGGCCCTCCAGCAGCTCTCAGGTGCACGTGCAGGATCCAGCCAAGCATATGCAGGATCCTTCACAGATGGCAGGATCTGCTCCTGCAGGACATTGCTCCCTTCCAGCTCAGGGCATCCCACCAAGCCTGCCAGAGCTCAGGGCATGTCAGAAACAAGGGTATGGATGCCTCAGCTCTGGATGCCATACCACGGGCACACCAGGGCCACCTTGCCCTCACCTGCCCAGCCACAAGCTCCCACCACAGCACCTGTATCCCGCAGCTCCCCCGACCTCAGCCCTGCCAGGGGAAAGGAGAGCCTGGTGACATCCCTCACTGCAGATGTCAGCCCAACCCCTGCCCCTACTCTGAAGATACAGGCCCATCCTGCCCTCACCCTCTGCTGCAGCAGGCTTGTTTTACGAGCCTGGTTTCCCCCATATCCCCAATAATGCTGGCACAGGGCACCCCAGCTTCTGGAAGGAGACTGGCATAGTCCCCATGAATGCTGCCCCTCTGTTGGTCCCCTGCCCCTCCTTTGTCCCCCCCCAGGACACCTCCATGCTGCTTGTTTGCTCCTGCCCTGTTCCCAGGGCAGGACTGCACCATCCCCACTGCTCCCCAGGGAAGGTGCCCATCACCCTGGCGTCTGGGCAGGCCTCGAGCTGCTCGTTTGCTCTGGCCTGGGGACTAGGCCATTTCCCAGCAGCCCTGTACCTTACCCTTGCTGAGATTTCTGCTTTCCATGGCATGGCAGGGAGCGAGCTGTGGCCTGCCTGGGAACCAGCAGACAGAGACAAGGCAGCATCATCCCGGGACCACAGGGAGCCCTGTGTCTGCACCCCCTGCCAGGGCACCAGGGACATGAGGGGACCCCCCTCTGTCTTGCCCCCATCAGCCTGGTCCCATGCTCAGATATAAGCAATCAGGACAGCATCAAACCGAAAACTCATTTTATTGGTACCATACATGACTCATAAATGGCACAAACTATGGAGGGGAGGAAGGAAGGAAAAAAAAAAAAAAAAGAAGAAACAAAAAGGCATTACAGTGTGCCCGTGGCAGTGAGGGCTCTGCACCCTCCACAGCAGCCCTGCGGCATGGCGTGGAGAATCGTACCTTAATTGCAACGCAGAGCCCCCCTCCCTGCCACACTGGGCTCCCACCCTGGGATCCCACCCCCACCTGCAAAGGGGCTGTGGGGACACCTGTGCCTGGAGTTCTGAGGGGATGAGCCCCCCACCTCCGGCCTGCCCACGGAGGGGCCCAGGCGACAACACAGGCATCTCTCCAGGGATCTTCAGCTTGAGATCAGACCAGGGCTGACTCAAGGCTCTGTCTCCCTGCCCAACCACAGGGACAGCAGGAGAGGTCACACAGCATGTCTCCCACCCCATCTCAGCAGCCTCCTGCTGTCTCAGCCATGAGTGGGCAAGGCATGGGATGCTAGTAGCACCCCTGCAGCAGCCAGAAGCCCCGGGGCACAGGCAGCCCCTCAGTGACACCTGCCAGCCCCAAGCCCCATGGGGCAGCGGGACACAGACTGCGGGATCCCCGGCAGGGAGCTGGGGGGGTGTCTGACGGAGAGAATGGAGTGCACCCCTCACTTGCCCAAACTTCAGGGCTGCTCCGCCTGCCCCAGGCTCCCTTACGCACGCAGATAGAGACACAAACCTCTCACACACGCACACTCTTACACACGTACACCCCCACTAGGGCAGTCCCCCCCCACGGCAGCACTTGCTGCAACCCCACCACGGGGCATGCCAGGGGGTTCCCACGTGCAGCCCGGACTCCCGTCTCCCCCCAAAACCCCACTCCAAGGCTGCTGGGGTGAACTGTTTAGTTAGCACAAACACCCTCCCCCGGCACCTCCCATCTTCTCCTTGGAAGAAGCCTTGGAAGGGAATATTTTTTTTCTCTTTTTTTTTTTTTTTAAACCAAAAAAAAAACCCCAAAAATTATTATTTTTCTCATCGTTTCCCCTAACATCAATGGAGGCACCTGCTCTAGTGATAACACATTGAAAGAACAGTATCGTACACACTGTCTACAGCGCGGAAATGTACAAGCACGAGGTACACGAACCCGAGGGGGGGAGCGGGGACAACAGCACACAAGATTTACATTGAGAAGGGAGGCGGGGGCTGGCCCCCCCCAGCCTCTGGAGGGATTAGAAAGGAAG
Source organism: Melanocharis versteri (assembly GCA_013397845.1). NCBI lineage: Eukaryota > Metazoa > Chordata > Aves > Passeriformes > Melanocharitidae > Melanocharis > Melanocharis versteri. The sequence continues at coordinate 323,413 of VZTG01000656.1, read as the reverse complement.
TCTGCAAAGTCTCTCCTTGGTTTGAAGCTCTCCGAACTGGATATAAAATGAGACTTCCAAGAGAAGAAGCCTGTACAAAAGTCAGGACAGGGTGAGAGGGCTCAGGACAGGAGGGGGGAATGGGCAAGGAGGCAGAGAGGGTATTTTCCCATTTTTTTTTTCTTTCTTTTTTTTAAACTTACAATTTAATAATATTATTTTTTTTCTTAAAAAAAGACAAAAGTAGGAGGTACCAGGAGCCAGGGGTTGCAAAGGGGCCCCAGGCAGACTCACGCAGGGTGGAGGGAAACACAGGGGCTGCAGGCAGGGAACAAGGGCACCGGCTGCTCCGGCAGAGCCGCGGGTCCTCCATGCCCCCCCAGCCCCCCACCACGCACTTCCTATATACAAGAGTCCCCCCATGGCCGTGCTGCGCTCTCGCTCTGGGGAGCGAGGGGAAGGGGAGGGTGCAGGAGAGCGGGAAAATGCAACAGGGCCCTATCCTCAACACCATCCCAGCACTGCAGGATCTGACCCTGGCCGGAGGAGGCTCCATGGCAGAGCCCGAGGCACAGGGAAGGCTTTCCACCACTGCCCCCCCAGCCAGCCCCAGGTTGGACTAGGGATGTGCAACCCCACTGCAGGTGGCTGCTCAGCAAACACCAGCCACAGGACCCAGGGAGGAGGAGGGTCTCTGGGCTGTGGCAGACCCCAACACACGGCATCTGGTAACGCCAGCCGCTGCCAACACCTCCCCACTAATTCCCCCCACTCGGCAGGGAGGGGTGGGCATGTCGGGGCAGGGATGAGAAGCTCTCTGGGCAAGAAGCAGGAAAGAAGAGAGAAAGGGGGAATAATGAAGCTACGGCCCCAGAAACCCACCCCTGCCCTGGGGTCCATCAGGGAGGCAGGCGTGGGGGTGCGGGGAGGCGGCGGGGGTGATGGCTGGGGGCTGCCTGCTTGGCGTGCACCCCATCATCCGTGTGGCGCTGATCCGCCCCCGGTACCTCGCCGCTTCCCAGTCACTCTCCGTTGCAAATGTACAGGTAGATTGGTTGGGACTGAGTCCACGGGGCGGCGGGGGGGCCGTTACTGCGACGCCTGCGACGTGGGGTTCTCTGACTTGCTCTCCTGGCTGGAGGGCGGTTTGCTGTTCCAGGGGCTGTTGGCCCCCAGCGCCGGCGAGTTGTTGAAGCTGTCCTCATCGTCGATGCCGTTGGCGGCGTCAAACTGCGTGTTCTCCAGCCGGGTGATGAGCCGCTCGTCCTCGTCCCCAAACTCCCCCCCCATCAGCGTGGGCTCGCCTACCACCATCACATCCTGAAAGGGGAGACGGTCCCGAAACATAATCGAGGTGGGGGGAGCCTGGGCCGCTAGACCCCCCTCTCATCAGCGCAGCCCCTCTCCCCAGCTGTAGGGCCACTTCCTCATCTCCCCTGCAGAACCCAAGCTTGGCCACTGAGTGGGGCAAACACATCCTCACTCCCTTGCAGGAGAGCAAAAGGGCTCAGGGAAGGCAGCTGGGACAGCCCCTCCTCCTTTTCCCCATCACATGGGAAGAATCAGGGTGGCTCAGATAGGCAGTCCCTGGGTGTCTCCCCCTAGCAGCTCCCAGGGGCAGGGGCAGAGAACCCTCCCCTCCACCCCAGAGGAGGAAGAGAGAATGGAAACGGGATGCTTACAGGTACCTGACTGGACAGGGCAAAGGTGCTGGCTGGGCTCTTCTTCTTGCTGTTGCTGTTGTTGGTGTTTCCCCCGCCGGAGCTCATGGTGCTGCCCCCCGACATCTTCCTTTTCCGGCGCTTGCTGGGCTGCTGCCGTGCTGGCTCCGCTGGTGGAGGACAGAGACACACATGGTCAGTCCCAACAGGAGGAAGCTGGTGCCCCTCAGCCCCTTTTATGCAAACCCCACTTCTTCAAGGACCACATTCCCCCTCCAGGCTGCATCACCACCCTCCTCACCTCCACAGCTCTGCTGTCCTCCCAGACCAGAGGACAGGAGGGGTGGCAGGAACATTTCCATCCCTGCTTTGCTTTCCACAACCAGCTGGCAGCCTCCCATGCAGAGAGCACTGGCTGCCTGCAGCCCTGCTCTGCCCCACTGGGAAGGCAGACCAGCATAGAAGGAAGCCAAATGTCTGGTTCACCACCCCCAGCCTCACAAAACGAGGCCAAGAAGAGCTCCGGGGCTGGGAGAAGCCTGCACTGAGGGCAGGGCCTGAGCAGGCAGCCCCAGGGACCCCCAGGCAGTGTGAGACTCACCGGGCGGAGCGACCATCCGCTGCCACTTCTGGAAGAGGCAAGTCTTGAGGCAGTCCCGGGGACTGAGGCTGTAGGTCTTGTGCCGTGACATGAGCTCCTGCATTGGTTCTAGGATTACACAGAGCTGCAGGGAGCAGACACACTCTGGGTTAGATTGCAATGCTCTGAGCCCCAGCAAAATGGAGACACCCTAACCGTAATCCCTCTACAGGCAGGCATCTGTGCTGCAACAACCCAAGCCACGCTGTGAGCTTGCGGGATTCGGCAGGCCCACTGCCCCACAGCTCTCTACAGCCCCTCTGCAAGATTCCTTTTGCAAAGCCAGCCTTGCAGCCTACCCACACCCCAGGGCAGGAAGGCATCAGGCAGCTGAGAGCACAAGACATGGCAAAGCTGCACCACCCCTCTTCTTGCACACTTACTCGGAGGTAGTTGAGTGTGGAGTTTGAGAGCCCACAGCGTGTGATGTTCTTGGATAACTGGTCCAGCATCTGGGGATCCTGCGCCTAGGAATGAAAGGGACAGAAGGCTCAGCTGCATCCAGGCTGGGAACAGCCCTCCTGTTCCCTGGCCTGAGATGTGGGACTGGGTTGAGGTGCCCCAACCTGCACAGCAGCCTGAGTAGCTCAGCAGCCCTGTGTCATTCATGCCCAGGGGAGCTACTGCAGCTCTACTCACATGCATGGCAAGGATGCTGCGGGGAATGAGTTCTCGATGCTGGCGGATGCTGAAATGCCACGTCTTTATCCTCATCATGTCATCGAACATGAACTCCAGGTAGAGCCGCCCCTCCACACACACCTGGGTGGGCAAGGCACAGGGTCAGGCACAGGCTGCCCCAGCTTCCCTCAGCCCAGATCCCCTGGGAATCCACTGCTGCACACTAGAACACTCTCACAGTGGCTTGCCTCTGCCTCTTGGGAGGCTCAGCAGAAGCCATACCCATGAGCCCAAAATGCACAGCCCCATGGGACTGTAGCCACCAAGAGGGCACAAAAAACGAAGGCAGGAGGGGCAGCAGAAGCTGCGGGTGCAGGCAGTACCTGGGTGAACATGGGCTTGCCGTGCTGGGTGACCATGGTGCACTGGTCACAGTCCAGCGAGACGAAGTTGTTGTGGAAGGACTCCTTGGGGTGCTTGAGCACGTAGTAGAGCTCTGTGGCACCCCCTTCAAAGATGCTGCGGAAGTAACGGGGAATCAGAGTCCGGCCAATTGCTGCAGCAGGAGGAGGAGGAAAATAAGGTCAGTAAACCTGGCTCATCCAGATGTTCCTTGGAATGTACATGAAGAGGGTCCCCCCGTACCTTCTGGCTGGAAACAGTTGAGCTCTGACACCCTACCCACATCCCCCTGAGCACACAACTGTCTCCTGCTGAAGGGCAATGCCCTTAGGAAGGGGGGCTCAGGCTGGTACTCACTGTATCTCTTTGGTCCATCCTCCAAGCAGAACGTGATTGTTAACATGGCGTCATCCTCAAAGAACTCTGTGGTGAAGGCATCCCACCACAGATTGTCACATTCCTGGGGATGGCAGAGAGATGCTAAGTTATGGGGAGCAGAGACAGTCAGAGACACTGGCTGAAAGGCACAGCAGCCATGTGCTCAACCCGTGGAGGACTGTGCTCCAAGCTGAGTGCTCGGAGATGGGGGTGATAAGCCCTGTCCCACGGCCACATGTGGCAGAAGGCAGTGGGGGCCCCCACTGCCCAAATACTGCCCTGGCCAACCCTTGCTCTCCCTGCTCCCTACCTCTGTCCAGTTCTGCAGCCGCTTGTTGAGCTCAAATATCCTGTAGTCGGTCTGGTTCCCGTACGGCGTGTGCCTCCTGCCCAGAGAGCACAGCAAGCCATCAGAAGGGAAGGCAGCCACAGGGTGTGGACGGGTCCTGAGCCCACAGTGGGAACACATACAGCCCCTCCAAGACTGGCAGAGTCTGAGCGATCCTCCCACAAGCCCCAGCCAGCCAGCATGCTGGCCCTGCTGAGGCACCCCCAGCACAGGCACAAGCTCTACCCCAAGCAGGGTCCACACCAGCCCCCCATGCTTACCCGATTCCAGGCTCCAGGTACGTCGGTGGGTACATAGGAGTAGGTCTAGCAGCAGAAAGAGATGCAGGCAGGTCAGTGCCAGTAGGGATCTCCCTGCTCACCACAGTTCCTCCTTCCCTGGCTACACCAGGCAGTCGGGCTCACTGGAGGTGAGACCCTCCCCACAGTGCAGACTGTACCCTGGCTGCCAACATCTGACAGCCTCATGGGGCGACCCTTAGCCCAAAACTGGGCTCTGATCCCACATCATTGGTTGCTCCACCCCTGGGACCTAGCCAACTGCTCCTTGGGGACATACCCAGGTCCTCTGCAGCAGTGACTGGTGCCAGGCAGGACAGATGTTGAAGAAGGGGCTGTTTTGGCCGGAGCTGGGAGTGCTTCCTGTCATCCCAGGGGCTTGGCCTGACAGAGCTCAGGACCTGGGGGCTTCCTTCATTCTGAATATCACTCTTTCTCAACCCACTATGACCTGTGCCTGCTCCAATTCCCTCTTTACTCTTGTGCTAACTGAACTCCATGCACTGCAGTCTCTGCTGCTGGGAAGCATAACACAGAGACCCTGGATTGCAAACTGCAGAGTGTCCTCTACATTACAGATCCCTCCCTGGGCCCCAGCTCACCCCACATCTCGATCCAGCATGGTGCCTGGGTGGAAGGGGGGGAAGGCGTTGCCGTTCGGGGGCTCCTTTGGCGAGTACAGCTTGAACGACTTAGAGGAACAGCCTGGAGAGAGAGAGAGGACACACGGGTCAGTCGGGGGCACCCTGTGAGGAGAGACATCCTGCTGCTGCTGCTGCTGCTGCGAGGAGGAGGAGGAAGAAGGATGCAGGACCAGTCAAGCCTCCATCAGCACAGCCCCATCCCTCCTCTGCTTCTCCCCTGAAATCAGCCTACTCCATCCCACACACAGCTCCATCCTCCCCTTTGCAGGATGGAACTCACAGGGTCAAGGCTGAGCTCTCAGGATCAACAACCAGAGGGGCCCAACCCCACCCCAAGGGTTTCTCACTGGATCCCAAAGTTTGTCAGTTCTCAGCTGGCTGGGCTCTGGGGATGTGCCCGAGGGGGACAGTCCAGCTGGTGAGTCTGAGGAGGGGCTGGCTGGGCCCTAGCACTCCCTCCCGCACTGCTCCTAATCCCACCGACCGACCCGGGAATCACACAGGATCTTTTCGCTGACCTTTCTATCGTCATGGTGACGGGTGAATAATCGCCTGGAGGGATGGATGGCGGGTCCCCAGGCAGCCACCATCTGCCGCTCAGGCAGGCCAGTGGCCACCCGGATCCAGGCGGACAGAGAGGTCCCACACGCCAGCCCCCAGCTGTGATCAAACCACCCCAAAGCCTCACTGCCCACCAAAGCACCGGGGCAAAGGACAAGGAGCCCATAGAGGGGTATGGGGTGTGACGGGGTCTGCAACAGAGCACACGATGTGTGAAACCAGCACACATCCTGAAAGCAACCTGGGGGCCTCCAGACCTGCCAACAGAAGGCATTAAGGATGCCGGGCAGAGCCAGCCCCATCCAGGCTTCTTAGGGGCAGCCAGGGGCTCCCACGCTCACCAGCCCACTCCCACCACAAGGGCAGGTTCCCGGGAGCGGTGGCTGCCAGCACCGCTCCCGAGCCCCGCAGGAGCCCCGGCACACCCCGCGGCTGGCAGGACCCGGCACGCTGCGCCAGGATGCTGCCGAGGCACGCGGCTCCCTCCCGGCAGGCAGGCGGGCAGACGGGCTGACCTGGATGGGGCGCAGCGGTGGGCAAGCTGCCAGGCAGCTCCGGCTCCACCGGCTCAGCCGGCCCTGCNGGGCCCCGGAGCCGGCCGTGCCGGGCTGCCGCTGCAGCCGGGGCCAAGGCGGGATCCCCACCGGCTGCCCGCCCGCACACAGCCCTGGGACGGGCACTTCCCAACGCCCACGAGCTGCCAGGGCTGCCACCCGGTACTGCAGAAAGCAAACCCAGCAGCGGAGGGAAGCGTCCCAGAGGCGCCAGACACACCGCTGGCCTTCTGGGCTCCACTTCACTGCCAGGCTGTGCAAAAGGGTGCAGGTACAGGATCGGAGCAGCAGCTGGACCATGAGGGATACAGGAGGAGGGCAAAAAGCACCACGGTCAAGGAAAGCAGTGCCACCAGCACAGGGACCCAAGATGTCCAGCTTGTTGCGACAAGGAGCTCATTAACCAACAGAGGTGAATGACCAAGGCATCACCTTCACCCCTGCCAAGCCACCTGGGACCTGAAGTCAGCAGTCGCAGGGACTGCACACACTGCTGAACAAGGGCTGGCCAAAAACAGAGGGGGTCAGCTCCTCAGCATTAACTCCAACTTGCAACAGGGAAGATATGTGTTTTAATTCTTGATTTTCTTGGGGCCTTTTCACCACATTTCCCCACAGCAGCTGAACCCAGCTTCTCTCCAGCATCCACCAGGATCTACCAGTCCTGTGGGGCTGGAGCCAGCCCAGCCACTCAGCCATGGCTCGCTGTTCCCACTCCTGCCCGCCTGCAGTGAGGATAAGTGGGACATGGCACAATTTCTCATATGGCTGCTAACAAGGTCGGCCCCTTGCTCTTACTGAATGTTTTCATAGATAAAAAAAATTTTAATAGGGAGTTCAGTGCTGGTCAGTTGCTGCTGCAGAGGAATTCTTGCTTTCTGCTTTATCCACATCAACTTGTGCCTAACAGAAATAATAATTCAGCCCAAACTGTACTAGAAGCAAAGCATTTCTATTTCCTCCATTCTGTTGTTATACAACATGACACTGAAAGCATGTTCAATGCATAGGAAACTTCCCAAAACTCCCAAACTTCTGTTGAAAACAAACCGATTCATTAGGCAGAGACAGCAGTGGCTGGAGCAATGCTTGTTTCTGGTCATCATGTCCTTAGGGGGAGAAAAAAAATCGGACCCAGCAGGGCCCTTCAATTCTTTGTTTTTATTCACTGATGAGACATGGGAAGATTAAATTCCCAAAGCTTCATGCTTTCCTCAGTCCCCATCTTGTTTCTCAGGGTGCAGGAAGGTTTCCTGGGGTAGTGAGACCAGGGAGACACATCACTCTCCATCCATTGTGCTTCTCATGCTCTTCCCTAGTTCCCTGCTGCTGGAGGTGGGATAGGAGATGAGCCAGGCCATCGCTCCTACCCAAGCCTCCATTTCTACCCTGGGCCTTTCCCAGCAGGTTAATATGGCCATGCCCTGCTTTTGGAGCTCTACTGAGTGACCTATGTCAGGATCTAGAGGAGTGGAGAGGAGCCTGTTATATGACCTCGGCAAGACTGGCATCCTGACCAAATATTACTTTTAATGCAGTGTAAAATATATCACTGGATTCAGTAGTTTGAAATAACACTAACAACAGCCTTAGGATTTGATACAAGCTGTCCAACTTCTACATTCACTGCAGACACACTACACATGTTACATGAAATAACACAATTACTTTACAGCAGCAGGAACACCAACTTTTACTCACACACAGGTCATGACGCCTGGCCTGGGATATCCTTCCATCACCACCTCCTTCCTTCACACTGCCCCAGCTGCCTGCAAGCCCTGTCCAGCCAGGTGCAGTGACACAGACCTGCAGGATATGGCCTGTCCCAAGCCAAGCCCAGTGCCTGGCCCTAGCTAGTGTTTCTATAGTCCCCTGCCCTGCCTCCTACTTTGAGCACAGGGTCTGGGCAGGCTTGGTGATCCAGGCAGGCTTGGTGCAAACAGGGATGCTGCTTGGTGGCTGCTCATGGGTGCTGGCCCAGCGACGCAAAAACATTCAGCAAGGGAAAAAATCAGGCTGACGTTGCAGCTGGTGAGCTACTGGCCCAGGCAGGTCTGGGCAAACAGCGCAGTGCTCGTGGCCAGGTGGGCGGCTCCATGGCTCCTCCTCAGCGTGGAGGCACAGGAGAAGGGAACCCCATGAAGGGATCTCACAGCTCAGCATCCTTCGCCGAGGCCAGGTCCACAGACCTGCTGCAAAAGCGTGGGCAAGTAAACAGCTACAGGTGGGTGGGCACCCAGGGAACACAAGGCAGGTGCTCTGCCCATGACTCATGTACAGCCCAGCACTGCCCAACCTTCCACATGCCTTCTCCTCTGCCGTCTCTGCTTGGGAGCCCTATGGGGAAAGCTCTTCTGGTGCACTGTCCAGTGGGTTTGCTGGAGCAGGAATCATTCACATCCTAACCAAGCTCACAGAGCTGGGGAACATCAGATTTCCCAAGGCACCTAAAGCACGGTGGACACCTCACAGAGCCAACACAGCCAGGAGATAGCAGGGCACCGCGAGCCAAGACCAGCACCGTGGAGCTGCCTGCCTGGGCAGGGGATGTGGAAAGCAGGGAGAAAAGCCCTTGCCTGAACTCCCATCACTTCAGTTCCCCATCAAAGAGCAAAGAACTGAGGACAAAGGTAAAGCAGCATCAACATCTTGTTCCTCCTATACCTGTGGCTGTTGGCAGGAATCAGTGCTCCCCTACTAGACAGGAGCCACCCCTGTCTGGGCAGCCAGTGTGCTCTCTGTGCAACCAGCAAAGCTCAGCAACAAGGCAGAGGCTAAAAACACAAATGATAAAAATAAATGAAGAAGTGGGGCTTGAAAGGGGCCGCAGGGTTACAGCTCAGCCGGGGAGCATCCTGCTCCTCCCAGCAGCCCAGGAAGAAGAGAGGCTAGCCTTTGCTAAAGGCAGCCGGTGCTTCCCGGCATGCTCCGTGCCTGCTTCCTGGCTGCCTAACGAGGCTTTAAAGTGTAAATAGCGGCATTGTTTCACAGGGCTGCCTCGATGGGGTGTGGGAGCCCTGATAGCAGGAAGAAATACATCTTCCCAGGCCAGTCCCGCTGGCATAGCTGGCAGGAGGGTGCTATCTGGGGCTGGGCGCAGGGCAGCGTCTCAACTAATTCACATGGCTTTGCCCGGTGATGGTGCCTAGTGTCTGGGAAGTTGGCAGGGCGGGGAGGCAAACACCGAGAAGTATTCAGAGTGACTGGGACAGGCAGAGGCACACGGAGCAGCCCATGGTATGCCCCCAAAAGCCTGCCTTCACCTCTTCTTTCTCCTTTTCTTTGGAATAGAGGGGATGGACAGAGGCCAGTTGCAAACCCTGATGCTGTTGTTAAACCCACAGGAATCCAGGTGGAACCCACCAAGACATGGCCTGAGACATTATCAGCGACAATATCAACTCGCAGAAACCCCATTTGCTTTAAAAATGCAGAACTGATGAAGCTGAAGCTCCCAGGAGGCTGGGCTCTCCAGGGAAGAGGAGATACCACTTTTGGAGGAGACCATGTGCCACGGACTCAGCAGCATCCAGTGGCTGACCCCAGCCAGGACACTGCCTGGCCCTGACCTGTCTGGAGGCAAAACCGGCATCACTGCCTGCCCTGCTGTGTGCAGAGATTACCCTCTCACTTTTCCCAAGCTGCACATCCGAGCCGTCCACAGAGCTTATCTGGACTACAAGCTGCCGCTCTGCCCACACCACACCACGTGGCTGTGCATGGTGTCCCAGCTCCAGGTCACATCCTGCAATACTAGTGCAAAAGTCCCCCACAGCAGAACACAAAGCATCTGAAGCCAAGGGTGCTCTTCTCTGCAGACCGGGTCACAAATTTAGGGGGACAGCCAGAAAAGGGATAATTACCTGCAACCAATTATTATGAAGTGACAAACTTGATGTAGGCTGCAGAGCAGTCCTATCTGAAAAGGACCAGCTGAGGAGAGCCTGGCTGGGATGTGGATTTGCAGGTCAGGGCTCAGTATGGTCCCACAGCCCCAGCTCTGCCAGGATCCAGGGTCTCCCAGGCAGGCATCCTGCGAAGCTGGACATTCAGCTGGGGCCCCAGGGAACTGCACTGCCCTGCAGTACCTAGGGACAGCAGGCGTCTCTCCTTTCCCATTTTGCTCCTCAGATGATTCAGACACGTAGACGGGGAATTCTCCAGGAGGGAAAAAGGGAGAAAAGCACACCCTGCCAATTGCAAAACAGCCAGAAAATTGAATCACGTCCAAAGCTGCAAGCCCCAGATGCAATCCCACAGATAACCCAGTTTCAGCTCCACTACTATCAACTTACCACGAGGCAGTCATTTCCTGCAACTCTCAGGGAAATATCCCACTGTCCCTAATTACTCCTTTCAGTTCACTGTCTCAAAGACAATCCATAATCAAACGCTGCCAGTTTCAGCCTCAGGAATGCACCTTTCACGTTTTCACTTTCCCTCTCTCCCAGACCCCTTCACCCTGGGGCCCTGCCACCCTGCAGCGACCAGGCTCACATCCCTCCTGCAGCACGCACCGGTGCAGCACCGGCAAACAAACGAACAATGTCGTGTGGGAACCATGGGGCCGGAAAAAAAACCCTGTCAGCATACCTAGAATAAAAGCCTCCTGACAAACTAGGATTTTCATCATCAAAGGTTTTCTAGGCTCTGCGGCAATACAGAAAAATTCAGTCATAGCTAACCATGCCGATGGCCCTGCAGAACATGAAGCCAACATCCCTGCTCAGGGCTGCTTGCCTGCCATGCACACGGGGGAGCAAAACTACACAGCTCTGCATGGTATTGTGGGGTTGTTGCTCAGGGCAGCCCTCCACAGGGACAAGATCTGCCCGGGAGAGCTGGAGCCAAGAGCCACAGTGCAGGTAAGTGGCAGCAAGAGGCTGAGGTCTGTCCTTACACTGACAGAGGGAGATCCACAGTGGTCCCCCCGGCTGGCAGGACCCCCAGTGCCGCTGCCTCGGAGCGCAGGAGGCTGTCAGCCCCCACGTGGCGCATGGAGATTTGCAATCCCGGGATGCAACGCTCCCCCTCGCTCCCTGCCGCTGCCAACGGGCGCAGAGAGCTGCACGCTGGGACGCGTAGTCTCCGGAGACGGCGGCCCCGCCGCTGCCGGCCGCCTTGCTCCATGTTGCCTCCTAGGTGGAGCCCCGCAGCCCTGGCAGCTGGCCAGACACCCGCTCCGGAGGGGGGAAAAAAGCTGGGTAACTCCCGCTGCGAGGATCCGGCTGGCCTCGCTGGGGCAGCATGTGCCCGAGGGCAAACCATGACGCTGGGGTGCAGCGCCTATAGCAAGGTCTGGACCACTCACAGATGCCCACGGAGAGGAGGGACAGTGCGAACACGGTGGGAACCTACTCAGTGCAGCTTACAAAGCACCTCCATTGCTTCTTCGAGCTGCCAGGGCAAGCCTCTGCCCTCCTGCTCAGGCAGAACTTCTCCCTCCTCAGTACTCGGTTAAGAGGCGTTTGGGAGCAGCTGAACGAGGGACAGGCAGGCTGCCGGCAGCACTGGGGACAGAGCAAATGCAGTGGTTATTGGACTAGCACCGCTGCGCTGGCGGCACGTGCTGCCACTGGTGTCAGGCCTTTGAACGACCAGCGCACGATGGGGCCAAAACCCCAGGAAGCGAAAGGACAAGGTATGGTCAAGCACACCTGCCTGGTGCTCCTGAAGGCATGAGGAACCCAGTCCCAGGGAAACCCTCCCACCCTAGCATCCCTGGTTACAACCTCACCCGAAACAACAGCAACCCACAGGGCAGCAAACCTCACTGCAGCAAGCACCACAACCCACAAACACACACACACGGAGCAAACAACAGCAGGACCACTCCGTCCCCAGATCACTCAGAGGACGGGAGGTTTCCAAGGGAGAAGGTCAGGAGAAGTGCTATCCTGCTCTGCCACCACACAGGACTTTAGGTTCATATTGTTAATGCAGATGTTAAGCTCACACCAGGGCAGAGCTGCAAGCACATGAAAGAGGGCACGCTGAGAGACACCATTCTGGGACAAACACTGCTGCCACCCTGCCAGCCATGGGACATGGAAGGAGTCCTGGGGCTGGACTGGTCCACGTCATCCTCTGCTCTCGCATCCTGAGGGGCTGGGCAAGCTCAGGGCTGCCAGCTACCACTGCTCTCTGAAAAGACGCTGAGGGAGCCTCCAGGTCCCCAGCCTGGGGCACCTTTGCTTCAACTGAATTTCTGTGGCTTTTCACTGCCCTTTTCCTATTTTACACGGATTGTGACCTGCTCCTGGTAAGAGGAAAAGTCCCCACCAAACGACAGCAAAACCCTTGTGTCATCAAACCTTCCAGCACCAGCCTGTCCCCCTCGGATCACAAGTTTTCCTCTTTGAAACAACACAACTTATGTATCATTCTGCTCAGCACTTCTCAGTCTCTAAGGGGTGCTCAGATCACAAACCTGGGATTTCCACAGCATCAGGTGTGGAAAGACCACATTCTACTTCAGTGAAAACCGTAACACCCCCACAATGAGAACACTCCAAAACCCAAGGCTTTAAAGGAACAAGGACACTTATATTTACCCATACTTGCAACAGAAGCAGTAAGAGCTGATACCTGACCAGCACTGGAGGAGTCGCTGCAAAACTGCTCAGACAAGGTGCTATCGAAAGCATGTGGAGAACAACTGGGAAGACCATGCGAAGGGGTGTTGCTCTCACACCTGCCTGGCCCGGCCTCGAACAGGCTCAGACCCTCCTGGTGAGAAGAAAGCAGGTGAGGGTTTGCAGTGTGAGCTAAGTGCACACTGTGTGCCCCCAAAAGGTGACTCCCTGTTAGACCCCACAGCCCTGGAACCCTTTGCTCACAGCTCACCCTGGGAGTGGCTGACACCTCTGGTTTTGGCTCCTGCTGCGGCACTGGTTTTGGCTAGGGATGGCAGTTGCTCAGCAGGTTCCTGCCATGGTGCCTGGCTTCTGCCAGCTAAGGCTGCAGTGATGGGATCGGGGGCTGCCCAAGCCAAGGGAGCCCCAGTAGTGCTTATCACCCATCCTGAGCAGGCAGGCTGGCAGGGAGTGCTAGACCAGCCACCTGAGATCAGGGCAGCCTACCACAGCAGGCTCTGCCAAAGGGGCTCCAGGAAAACACCCTCCCAGCTAAGACACCCCTCCGCAGCTCTGGCATGCATGCTGACTCTTGAACTGGAGCTGCTGAGTCTTCCCCACTCCTGAGGATGCTGCGCTCACCCTCGGCTCGGTCCCCACTTCTGGCTGGCCCAGGTCAAGCCGGTGCTTTGTCTGCCAGGGAGAATGAGCATCCTGTGCCCACGGCCCCCTGAGCCTGGACACCCGGCAAGGCAGCTTCTGAGAGAAGATGCGTGGCCCTCATGTGTTTGCACCTCCGGGACCTTTCATTCCCTTTGAGGCACCCGTGGGAGGCTGGCGGGACCCTTTGAGCTGCAAGCGAGGATGAAGTTGCAGCAAGCAGTGAGGTGCGGCGGATGAGCAGCCCCCAGAGCCGGGCACTGGCCCCGTAAACCCCGTGACAGCACATGCAGGGGGACCAGGAGGGCGCGGGGCAGCTGTCAAGGGGCTTCAGCAGGGGAAGGAACCCGGAGAAGAACAAAGAGAGCTGTGGGCTGGGATGAAGCAGGGTACAGCAGGGCATGGGGGCTGCTGGCAGCACCCCACCAGGCTGGGGGTGCCGCTCCAAAAGCCAATATGGGGTAGAAAGAAAGGGGATCCAGGGGAGGAGGGGAACACCACAGGCAGGGAGGGGGAGGACAGACACGGGAGCTGGAGGGGAGGGAACGAGCTGAGGGGCCAAGGA
>VZTG01000656.1:265628-293921 GCA_013397845.1 Melanocharis versteri | reverse complement strand
TGTGGGTGGAGGAATGGGGTGCCCGGAGCTCTCCCGCCGGAGTGGGGTGTCGGTGCGGGGAGATTATGGGGCGGGGGGCCGCACCACGGCCACGCGACCCGGCGAGACGGGTGGCTTGGTGTTCCCTGCGGGAGGTGACACCCCGGCCTTGGGTAATGGGGGTCAGGGGGCTGCCGCCCGCGTCATTCTCCCGCGGTCCCTCCATCCTGGCGCCGCCCTCTGCCACCTGCGGCCGCGGGGAGCTGGGGCTGGCGGGGTTTGGGACACCGACACCCGCCGGTTTCGGTGGCAGGAGCTCTGGGTGCAGAACGTGGCCCGCGCCGGGCCGGGGGAGGTTTCCCGAGCCGTACCGAGAGCTTATCCACGGGCAGCGGGTCTTTATCCCTTAGCAAGAGGATCCCGCGCCAGGGCAGGTGTGGGGCGCGGCGCTACCGCTGTCACCGGCCCCGGTGGGCCCCTGCCGGGGCTGGGCTAGGTGCGAGTGCGCTGCTGTCTGGACGTGGAGCGCGGGGATGCAGCACCCCAGGAGGGGACCTTGGGGCACCTGCGATGTGCGTTTGTCGGGATTTTGGGGGGGAATCCCTAGGCTTCTGCCTCCGCCAGGCTCCTCCTGCGTGGCCGAGGGGCTGCGGGGGAGACCCCTCCATCCCGAGCCTGGGCTGGAGGACGCCGACCCCGTCTCGCCCCTCCCCGACGAGAGCAGAGTGGGCTGCGTATGGGGGAAGAGAGGTGTGTTCCCGCCTGATGTTTTCCGAAAGCAGCAGAGGAATCCACGGAGCATCCTCTGGCTGTGCAGCACTGGCCGGGCGGAGCCCCCCGGCTTCCCGGGCTCACCCCGCGCCCTTGCCGGCAGCTCCGGCGCTGTAAGAGCAGCCTTGGCAGCCAGCCGGGGACCATGGCCGCCCTGTGCTCGGGGCGTAGCCGCAGCACGCCGGGCACACGTGTCACCAGCGGCTTTGCGGGGCCTCCGTTGTCCCTTCCGGGGACCAGAGCAGCGAGCGCAATGCACCCTGCGCCGGGTAGGCGCCGCAAGATCTGGTAGCCACGCTTAGACTGTGTCCATTGCAAGCAGTTAGCTCCAGTCCCAGTACCCCGCGTGCTCAAAGCCCACTCTGGGGCTGTGGGCATCCTCCCTTCCCCCCGGCGGTGCTGGTTGCTTGGGCACAGCGTGGCCACAGCCGAAGCCTGTCCTTGAACATTCCCGTGACCGTCTTCCCTGCAGCGCTGCTGTAAAGCAAACACTGGGAGCTGTGAAGGAAGGCACGGGGGGTTCCCCCCTCCCCTCCGGGCTAGGAGTGACAGGGGTCTCTGGCAGGGAGGAGAGCGAGCAGGGACGCTGGAGCAGGCTGGGCTGGTTCGTACCCCCGCCCCGACGCACAAGCGATGCTCAAGTGATGAGGGCTGCAGGAGGTGCCAGTCCCCAGGTGGATCAAAGGGAGTCCTGGGGGAATACAGCCCAGGCCGGTGACTCACGGCTGTGGGACTCCTTGTTGCAAGGCGCTGAGTCAAGGGAGTCGAGGAAGGCATGGGAGATTGCCCGCCCTCCCTCCCTCCCTCCCGGGCTGCGGGCAGGAGCCACAGGAAGAGGCCATTTGAATGGGAGGGTTTTACTTCCCTCCCTCCGAATGTCCAGTGCTGATCACAGCTGGAAACCTCTTACTACATGCTTTCTTTGGGGAGATCCATCCCTGTGGCCAGATGGGCAGGGCTGTGCAGCCCTGGGGTGTCCCCCAGATCCCTTTGCCATCTGCAGGCAGGGGTCAGATGGTCCCCGCGTTCCTGGGCTGCTGATGCTCCATCCTGCTGGCTCCTCCGGTGGCCCGGGTGCCTCTGGCTGCCGGTCACCGCTGACTCAGGGTTGCACGCCGGGGCTGGGCGTGTGAGCCTGGATGTCCTCCCAGTATCTGCGTGAGGATTGGCTGGAAATCGCAGCCAGGCTTTGCCTAGAGGGCTGCCAGCAGGCTCTGCGCCGCGCTCTGACCCGCAGCCAGCACCGGCGAGGGAGGGGACTGGAGATGCTGAGCAGTAAAACTGCTCTAAAACTGCTCTGTAGCCTGACCTGCATGGTGGGGTGGAGTGGTGTCCTGGTGTCGCTGGTGGGCTCCACTTCCAGGCAGAGGGCCCTGGGAGAGGCTGGTCTGGGCTGCCAAGCTGCCTGCTGAGCCCCAAACCACTGGAGACTCCTGGTCTTTAGGGCTGTCATGTCACAGACTGGGGGAATTTGGGATGGGTAGCTTCGGAGCATTGCTGTGGGTGTCCTGGCTTTGATTCCCAGCCTGGTCTTGGGGTGCCTGTGTTCTGGGGTTGCACAGGGCTCCTGACTGTGCTGTGGCCAGCAGTGTCTGTTTTGTCTTATCAGAACAAGTCTCTCAAGAGCCCCAGGGAGCAGGGGTTTGGGCATGTGGCTTTGGTGCTGTCGTATTTTAGAAACACTTATTTAGTGAAATGCCTGCCGTCTCTTTGGTGCAGTTTACTGCTTGCTAGAAGAGGATTTCAAAATATTAGCAGGTTGTCTCTAGGGACAAGGTACATTTTGTTCTGCATAGGCACAGGCTCACGCAAGCTGTGGTACCTACGTGAGATACAGGTGAGCTGCATCAGATGTGCATCCCCCAAGGTTCAGCTGTATTCTCACGGTGGGGGTGCTGCTCCAAGGGCAGGGTGATGGGTCGCAGCCTGCTCCCGGCTACCTCTGGGAGGGAGGTGTACTCTCCCAGGGCTCTGTCCTTGGTGCCCTTATCTTCCCAGCTTCCATTATCTCTCTGCGTAAGCCCATCTACAAACAGGAATTCACATCCTGTCTCGTGCCGGTGACATGCCTGTGCTGCTGCACTGCTCTGTATGTCCTGTGGCTCTGCTCAACTGGGCGCTGCAGCTCTTGGCCGTCCTGCAGCATGGCTGTGTGGCACCCTGGAGTGCGGTGCAAATACTTTTTTGAAGTTACTCAGAATTACCCAAGCATCCCTGGAGGTGGCTGGGGGACTGGAAAGAATGTGGGGTTGGGAATTTGAAGGAGGAAGAGTAACAAAGTTGGTTTGGTACTGGATTGCAAGCACAGACCGTGTTGTCTTGTAGCCTGCAGCAGAGGTGTTGGGGTAGGGCTCCGGCAGTGGCAGCTGGCTGCACCCCTCTTGCTGACTCCTGCACTTTTGTTATGAATTTCGTAATGGTTTTGGGCTTATCTGAAGCACCAGCAGCCGGAATTGGAGGAGCGCGTGACAGTCCATGAGGTGACGGGAGCTAGCCTGTCCCCTCCCTGTCCTGCATGACCAGTGTGTGGTGTTGGGCAGAGCCTGGGGTTTTATCCATTCGTCTTTCCCAGTCATGCAGCTGCAGAGTGAATCAGGCAGAAATTTTTGGTGTGGAGGCATCTGTGGTAATCAGAAGGGTCTCATGCTGAAAGCAGCATAGGGCTTTGTGCAGTGGACTCTCCTGAAGGCAGGGGAAGGTCCCCTGTCCCACCTTCTGACCTGCAGCTGTGTCCCACCTGCTTCCCCTGCGTGTTTGGGGTGCTGGGAGTGCCCAGCCACTGTTTGCAGCACAGGCTGTCGGGAGCCCATGTGTGCTGTGAGGAAATCAGTCCTGGTAGTGGGGCTGTGCAAAGTGTTTACCTGGCTCCCCATGCTCCTCGACAGTGCTTTTCCCTCGAGGAGGATGACCTGAACTTAACATCGTTGGATGCAGAAACCATCTTAGAAGCTGAAGAGATCCTGGGGACAATGCAGAACTATCTTGACTCCTCTGTGATCTCCATCATTGAGGATCTTTCTCTGAGCGAGGTGGGAGCTCACATACAGATGTGGGATGTGGCAGCTGGGCTGGCCCTGGCTGTGGCATGGGTGGGGGTGGTTGGCAGTGTCCTCCATGTCCAGGTCTTATGGCTGTATTCCATTGCCCTCTGAGACCGTCCCTACCCTTGCAGCAGAGCAGGGTCTGCCTGGATGCACAGAACGAGCTGTCCCTGCTGACTGCCATCACAGAGATCCTGGACAGCACGGATGATGAGACCCTATCCCCCTTTGACACCATCATGGATGCAGAGCTGCTGGCCTCACCTCGTGAGCGGGAGAATCCCTCGGTGAGTTGGGGGGCAGATGCAGCCTGACCCCAGAGCCCATGGGAGGATGCTCAGGCAGGGCTCTGCTAGGTCCTAGCATGAGGGTGCTCTGAGGTAGTAGGACCCTGGTCCCCAGTACCCTTAGATGTACTCTCATGATGGTCCCAATGTGAGACAAGTGCTCTGGAGGGCCACGCCTTCACCCTGGGTCTTTATGTAGAGCCAGAGATGTGCCAGAGGCTTTGGGGAGCAGCACGTCCCCAGTGGGAGCTGCATGCAGTGTGGGTAAAACAGGGCTGTTTGCTCTTGGGCTTTGTGGGGTGAAGTGTGTGGGCACCGTGGGGCTGTGGTGGCCTGTCCCCTCCAGCAGCATAGACCTGCCACTGTCTCATCTTCTGTCCATCTTTCCAGTTTCAGAAGTTTCTCACCTTATCTCGCCCGTTGCTGGAGTGCGAGAGCCCTACCCTGGAACAGCCTAAGGCTCTCAGGCCTCTCAGCAGCAGCAGCAGTGTCTCTGTGGTTGGGAAGGTGAGCAGCTGAGCAGGGGAAGCTGAAGCAGCAGTGTTGGGGTGGTGCTGGGATAACTGTCCCTGCTGCAGCCCCCAGCCGCAGCCTTCCCTCCTGGCATAGGCATCCTTTCCCAGAAGCGATGCTTTTGCAAGGCACCAGTGGCAGTGGGAGCAGGGTCTGCCTCAGGTGGTGGGTGCCAGGGACTGGGGATGCTCCCGTAGGAGTGTTGGGTTTCCAGCTGTGTTGTGTTTTACTGGGCAGGTCAAATGTGTCCCAACTTTTTATCTGCCATGGAGCTTTGCTGTAGAGTTGCAGCAGACCCAGTTTTGGTTGTCCTGGGGGAGCGCTGGTAAAAGCTGAGGAACTGATGTTTGCTGTGGTTCCCATTCCCAGACTGACACAGACCTGGCCTGGGACCGTGCTGCTCATGGCCTTGAGGACACAGTGCTGCCAAAGAAGCAAGTCTGCAGCACCCCGAGGGTGGAGCGGAAGGTGGGCTGGCACCGAGCCCGAGAGCAGCCCCTGCCGCAGCGCAGTGATGGGGAGGAAGAAGAGGAGGAGGCTGCCTTGAGCCTGGAGCTAGACAGCGGTGTGGAGGCTGTGGATTTCTGTGTGAGCGAGGCTGGGGCAGTGCTGGAGGAGCATGAAGACCCCTGCATCATCAACACAGGTGACGTATCCCTGAGTGAGCTGGTGAAGTCCATGCACCCCTACTGCCTGCCCACCTTCACTGTGTGCCTGGATCCTGACACTGAGCCTGTGGCCAAGGAACTTCTGAGCAGTCCTGTCTTGCTGGAAATTGTGCCTGGGGAGGGAGAGAGCGTGGAGATCCCTGTGGTCCTGCAGCCCTTGACTTCCAGCTCCCCTGACCTGGAGCCCCAGCTCCTGGGAGCAGAGGAGAGTACCAGGGAGTCAACCCCAGAAGATCGAGGGGAGCTGCCAGGTGCTCCAACCTGGGAAAATGGGGTGGAAGAGGAGGAGGAGGAGGAAAAACTGCCTGGGAAGGAGCCTTCATGCACTACCCCAGAGGGCACCTCCCCGCCGGAGACAGCGGCACCTGGAGCCTCAGGTTCCGACAGCAGTTCCTGGCACAGCACAGAGGCCCCAGCGCGTGGAAAACGTGAATGCTCTGAGAAGGGACGGGGCCGCGAGAGAGCAAGGAAGAGTCGGAAAAAGAAAGCAGAGGAGGACCAAAGCAAGCAGGCCAGGCCTGGCAGGGACTGTGTAGCCCACCGGCTCCGTTCCACTGGCTCTGGACAGCCCCATGTCCAGCCAGCCATCAGCCGGCAGCGGGCAGAGTGTCCCTCTGTTCAGGTCTCAGACTTCCTGGCACAGCAGCTGGAACGAGCCCGGAAGGAGGGGCAGATGGAGCTGCATGCTGAACGGGTACCGTGGCCCCGGGGCAGGCCTCGGAGCACAGCAGGGGCCTTCCTGCCCAAAAAAGTGAAGCAGGAGCTGCAGAAGGAGCCAGCACCAGAAACGGTGAATGTGGCCCTGGAGAAGAACAAGCCTCTGGTGCCCGTGGAGAAGACAGCACCAAGTGTGGAGGGGCAGCCAGCAGCTGCATGTCCCAGCCTGACAGGCCAGGCTGAGGGCCAGGGAAATGCGCAGCCATCTGCTGAACAGAGCAGTAGGGTCTCGGAGGTTGCTTCTCAGCTCCCAGAGCAAGGTGTGGGGCTGGAGCCTGCCAAGAGCCTGCCAGCAGCAGAGCCGAGTGAGGGCCTGCCTAAGGAGGCCAAACCCAAGGCCCTGAGCCTGCGGGAGTACCGCATCCGCATGCAGCACCGTCAGCCCAGCACGGGTAGCAGCCAGGAAGGCAAGAAGCAAGTGGCCAGCAAGTGGCCCAGTGTCCCTGAGCCTCCAACAGAGTTGGCGGAGATACCCTGCCTGGTGTCACCCATGCGCTCCGCCACTGAGGCAGACGGTGCTCAGAAGGGACCAGACAAACCCACCAGCCCTGCTGCTGTCCCTCCTCCTGCCAGCAAAGTTTCTGCTGCACTGACTTCAGCCCCAGCACCTGCCACAGCTCCACCACCCCCATCAACACCAATGCCTTTTGTTGCACCAAACGTGCCCCCAGCTGCTGGGGTGGCCCCCACTGGGATGCCGCCAGCCTCTGCCGGTGCTTATGCCCTTTACCCACCAGTGCCTTCCTGGCCCTGCTTCAGCCCGCAGCCCGTGGGCTGCCATGGTTTGCCCCCACCACCCAGTGCCAGCTCCTCCAGTACTTTTCATGTGATGCCTGGCCTCCCTCCTCCTGCCATGGCCTGGCCCCCTCCACCTGTGCCACCCCCGCCTCCATTTGGCCCAGGTGGCCCCTATGCCCCAGTTGGGTGGGCACCACCACCCTACTGGCCAGGAATCCCCATGCCGCCTCCGGTGCCTTCCCTTGCGTACAGGGACCCCGGAGCAGCAGTGCAGGCCGCCACCGCCTTCCCAGCTGGCAGCCACCCTGGCACAGCCCTTCTGCATGGGCGGCCTCCTGCCACCCCTATGCTCAGCTGCCCAGAGCCACCAGCCTTCCCTGCCCAGTCGCCTGCTGCCCTGGCCAGCGAGATGGGGGCTGCAGGTGGCCCGGCCAGGCCAGCAACTGGCAGGGTGTCAGACCCCAGGAGGCAGGCACGGCTGGCAGGAGAGAGCTCTCTCCCCAAGGCCCCTCTGGCTCCAGCCCTGGCCCAGCCCGTGCCAGCTCCCTCAGTTGCCACTGCCCAGCCCAGCAGCATCCCTCCTGCAGTGCCAGTCCCTCAGGCTGTCCCCACCCAGCCTCTGGAGGAGCCCCAAGCTGCAGCTCCCAACCAGCTCCCAAAGGCCTCCCAAGCTGCAGCTCCCAACCAGCTCCCAAAGGCCCCCCCAGCTGCCATCTGCTGCCCAGCAGAGGTGTCTCCTGCCCCTGTTGGGGAGTCCCCTGGCACCCACACCTTGGAGAAGGCTGTAGGGCCAGGCAAGGAGGCAGTGGAGAAAGCCCTGCTGGAGCCCAAGGCAGCTGCTGGGCAGGAGTTGCCTGGCCAAAAATCCACCTCCCAGGCTGTGGCACCACCACCGAAAGCAGGTCGAGAGAGCAGCCTTCCCAACAAGGCACCCACTGTGCGGCCATGGAGGCACCAGCCGCTCCTCAGCCCAGCCCAGCCCAGCGACAGCAGCAAGGACATCGTGCAAGCCTTCATCAGTGAGATCGGTGAGTGGGAGGGCTGCAGGACACTGGGTTGAGTGTCACCAGCCAGCAAGGCTGCGGTGCTGCCGGCAACCTGGGTAGCCAGACCAGTTCCTAGCACTTCTGGGGGTGAGGGTGGCAAAGCTATGCCCACAGGCTTGTAGTCTCTTCCCAGTACTCTGCTAGGATGTTGCCTCCAATGGGTGGTCTGGGCTCCCTGTCCTGAAACTGCTCCCTGCTGGAGTGCAGAGCAGGGTGCTCCTGTCCTTGCTGTGGGAGACACAGAGCTGCTGCAGGCTCCGTCACTGCTTCTCCTCCCCAGTGCTTGCCCCACCATCCAGGGAGGCTGATGCAGGGGGAGAATAAGGTTGGGGTGCATCACTGCAGTGCTGAGAGAATTCTAGCTGATCTGACTTGCTGTGCTTTCTCCCTGGCCCAGGGATTGAAGCCACCGACCTGTCCAGCCTGCTGGAGCAGTTTGAGAAGTCTGAAGGTGCGGATCTGGCATGCCATCCCCTGCAGGGCTCCCTCCATGCCATGCTGGCCTCCCTGGGCTGTCCATGCTCCCTGTGTCAGGGTGGTAGTGGGAGGGCTGTGATGCTGCTGCCTGTGGGCTCGTGATACCCTGCCCAGGTGTTTTGTTCTGGGGCTCTCTCTGCCTCCATCTCTTTGGCCTGTGGAAACACCTGGGGGTCCCCACAGCAATCAAAGGGGTGGTGAAGAGTGTGTGAAGGAAAAAGGATGTGCAGCTCCTATCTTCAGGGAGCTGGGTTTCAGGTGCTGTGAAACCTCTTCTGAGCTGTTCCTGGGGTTCTTTGTAGACCCTGTCCTTCAGTCCCACTTGTAACCATGCTCACCTACCTGTTCTCTTTTCAGCCAAGAAGGAGGAAACTCCTGTACAGCCCCCTGAGGAAAGGCAGCTGACGGGGAGCTCTGGGTGAGTATCAAGACCTTGGCAGATGGTGCCCAGCGTGGAGACCAGCAGAGCAAGGGCACAGGGCAGCTTTCAGTCCTGGCAGGGTTTGAAGTGTGCTGGGGCTGTGTCCAGTGGCCCAAGAGGGGCTGAACTTGTCACTGGACTGGGCCAGAGCTGGCTCTGAGGGGGAAAAATTGAGAGAAGCAGTGATGGGCATAACCAGGCTTTGCAAGTTTTATCCTTGCAGCTCTCTTGGATCCTCTGTCCTCGTGAACTGGCCAGTGGGGCAGATTGAGTGGGTGCCCCAGGTGTGGGGAGTGGGGTTGGGCTTTGCCTGTTGTGTTGGACAAAGCTCCTTTCCTGTTCTCAGGCCTGAGACCCAGCAGGATGCACCAACCCAGCAGGACAGGAAGCCCCTGGACGGCCTGCAGGCCTCTGAGCTGGCCAATGTGGCAGGTAATGAATACCTGGGGTGAGGGAGGGTAGTCTGCTGTGTCCTGGAAGGGCTGTTGTGTGTCTGGAGGACACCCTGGGGAGTGAGGGGGGCCAGGAAATGAGGGAGCCCCAGCTGGGTGGGTTGCAGCAAAGGGCTGCTCTTGTAAACTTTCTGGTGCTCTCCCAGGCCTCACGCCCCCAGCGACACCTCCTCACCAGCTCTGGAAGCCTTTGCCTGCTGTCTCACTGCTTGCCAAGACCAAGTCACCTGGGTCCATGGCCCAGNCACTGCCCCCAAACAAGATCCAGATGAAGAGCATGGTGCCAGCTGCTGCCAGCACAGCCCCCAGCCACGTCTGCTCGGGAGACCATGACTACTGCATCCTGGGTACACCACAGCCCAAGAGCAGCAATATCCCTGGCACGCAGCCCCCTGCTGAGGGTGGCTCCCGCTGGAATGTCAAACACCACCGGGACATCACTATCAAACCCATCTCCTCCTTAACCAAACGGACGCTGGACCAACCTGAGCCCACCCCACCAGCCCCTAACACCACCATGGGGCACAGCCAGGAGCCCCTGGGGATGGCCTGCCTAGCTCCCCTGGATTATCGGACTACCATCCCCAACAAGGCCACCACTGGGTGCAGCAGTCCCCCCACCTCAGTGCTCCTGTCTCCTGCTGCATCCCCTTGCCGGGACCAGGAGGTGCGGACTCCCAGTGCCCAGCCCAGCCATGCTGCTGCCAAGAGGTCCCTGCGCTGCTACCGGAGGCCCCAGGACTCACCCAGCCCCTCTACTGACAGCTGGAGGGCTGGTCGGAGCCGTGCCAGCCGTTCTTTCAGCTCCAGTTCGGATGGAGCTAGCGAGTCGTCATCTTCGTCTTCATCCTCGTCCTCCCGATCCCGGTCACGGTCACTCTCCCCACCCCCGAAGCGGTGGCGAAGGTAAGCAGTAGATTGTTGCTTGTTCTTGGGGCAGTTGTCCAGTGGCTGGTCTTTCGTAGGTGCCAGGACACATCTTTACGGTCCTACTAGATGGCTGGATTTGATCTGTTTGTCCTTGTTGCCCTTCTGAAGAGATGCTTCACTCACAGAGGCTGGGGGAGCTGCAGCAGCACTGTGCTTACCCGTTTCTGGCTGAAGCCCACATCTGGGCCTGTGTGCCTGCAAAGCCACCACTGGGCCAGGCTTCCTTACTCCTTCTGGAACACCCAGACCATGTTACAAATCCTTGGCTGCATCTTTGCTTTTGGATGCTTTTTCTGGAGTATTATGGCAGGTGTTCATATTTGTGCTGTGTGGCTGCAGCCCTTGGTGTAGAGAGCAGCCACAGTGGAGCTCTCCAGGGAGCTGCTGGAGGCAAGCAGGGAAAAACCTGTCTGGCTTGGCTGCCTCGGGGGCTCTCTGTTCTCCTTGTGCAGGTGGCTGTGTGGGAAAGTGGGACACTTTGGTCTCTGTGGGATGCATTTCTTTTGGAGTCCTTGTGCATCTGAGTGATGTGCAGCCTGTCCCAGCTGGGCTGGGAGGCACTGGAGCTGGTGAAGGGTTTCTCTTTGTGTCGTTCTCTTGGTGTTCAGCTAGTTCTGAAGATGCCCCTGGGCATGAGGGGCCTGTCCAACCAAGACCCCTCCATCAATGGCCAGTAAATGCAGAGTCTGGAGCTGGAAAGGGCAGGTATATAAGTGCCGTGTTCCGTGGATGTGCAGCTTGGGGACTGTCAAGCAACATGTCTGGCTTGGCTTTGCAGCAAATCAGCTGGCCTTGTGCTGGAAAATGTCCCTACGTACTGTGCCATCTTGACTTGCTGTCCTCCAGGACAATATGTGGCGGAGCTAGGCAGCATGCCCTGCCAGGCCTGGGTTTGCCCATGGCAGGGACCACGTATGGCCAGCATGTCTGGAGAGGGACTGTGCTCCTGGCTGAGGCAGCACAAGCTTAATCCCAGAGGTGTTTCTGTCCTGCTGTCCTTAAGCTTTCCCTGGCCCTGCTGGAGAAGCTCTTGCAGTCTCTGTTCGTACAGCTGTTGAACACGACGTGGATGTGATGGCTCCAGTGGTGTCCTGTGCATCGTGTGGGACTCAGCACAGAAGTTCCGACTCTTCCTGGGCCCTCCCAGGCACAGCCCTGTGCTTCACAGTTCCCCCATGACTATTACTTGCTTGTCAGAAACTGTGCCTCCTGTGAGCCTGCTCCCTTTTCTCTGTGGTATAGGGAGCCAAGTGGAGCAACATTTCTGTAGTGTTGTTGCTGCCCTGGCAATCTTGGGCAGAGGCTTCCCTATCCTGGGGATGGATCCTATCCAAGTGGGATGCTGGATACCATAGGGACGATGGAGGTCCTTTTCTACTTTGGAACCTCATGATGCTGGACAACGGGAGGGCTCAGCTGTATCTCTCCTTCCCCCAGGTACCGGTCAAGATGTTCCCACAGCTCCTCCTCTCGCTCCAGTTGTGGGTCATGTGGCAGGTCCCGGGACAGGTCCTCATCCTCATCATCAACATCCTCCTACTCATCCAGGTCCACATCCCGCAGCCAGTCCCGCTCCCCCTCGCCCCGCAGGAGGAGTAACAGGTGGAGAAGGTGAGCGTGGCCACCCTGCGGGCGTGTGAGCTCTCCCCAACCCATCTCCCAGCCTCTTGTGGAGGAGGGAGGGACCCATTCCTTCAAGATCTCCCTTGTGTTTAGAATCACTCTACTGACACCGCCATGATTCCGTAGCTCATGTGTCTGGTTTCTTCCCTGACAGATACAGTTATGACTCACAGGACCACTACCAAAGGCAGAGGATCCTCCAGAAGGAACGTGCAATAGTGAGTGATGGGAGGGCTGGAAATCTGGGGCTGGAAATTTGGGGGTCCACAGCCCCTCTGTCAATTCAGAAAGCCACAGGGGTGCAGCCTTGCAAGCAGCATTGCTGGGAGGCCCTGGCCAGGGCTGGTGGGAGGCTGTGCAGGGAGGGTGCTCTGTGTGAGAGAGAGGTCCTGCTCATGGATGGGGCATCCCTGCCCACAGGAGGAGCGGCGAGTTGTGTTTATTGGCAAGATCCCCAGCAGGATGACACGGTCGGAGCTGCGGCACCGCTTCTCTGTGTTTGGGGACATTGAGGAGTGTACCCTGCATTTCCGCTCCGAGGGGTAAGAGCTGTGGGGAGATGGGTCAGTCCCTTCCAGGGATGACTCCTCTTGGCCCTCTTCCCATTACTCATGGGGATGGTGCAGACCAAGGGGAGACAAACATAACTGTTGCTGCTGCTCTCTTCCGGTGTCAGGGATAACTATGGCTTTGTCACCTACCGCTATGCTGAGGAAGCCTTTGCCGCCATTGAGAGTGGACACAAGCTGCGGCGCCCAGATGAGCAGCCCTTCGACCTGTGCTTTGGTGGGCGCAGGCAGTTCTGCAGGAGGAACTATGCTGACTTAGGTGAGTTGCGCAGCCTCCAAGTTGGGGGAGTGGCCTCCCTGGGTCCTTCTCTTCTTTCCAGAGGCGTAGAAGTCCCCATCCTTGGGGTCAGTCAGGGTTGGCAGCAGAGCCACATCCAGGAACGGTCCTGCCCTGAAGGATGGGGGCTCCCTGTCTCTCCAGCACTGTGTTGGAGGCCAGCCCAACTCTGGGTCTAGAGGCTGGCAGGTGAAACAAGATAAGAAGTTTGCTGTGGGAATGGCCAGAACTGTGCCAGTGTTTCCATGGGCTCAAGACAGTCTCTTCCCATCTCTTCCAGATTCAAACCGGGAGGATTTTGACCCAGCTCCCGTAAAGAGCAAGTTTGATTCCCTGGATTTCGACACTCTTCTGCGGCAGGCACAGCGCAGCCTGCGGAGGTAGCGGCAGGCAAGGCGGAGCACCCGCCCCCACTTTTATACTCAAATACAAAAGGCAAAAAAAGTATGGAGAGAGAGGTGAGGTTTTTAATAAAAAGAAAAAGGAAAAAAAGAGATTTGTTTTATAATCAGTATTTAAGGAGGACGGATCATTGGCCTTCAACTGGGGTGGTCCAGGCAAGTGGCAGTCCTGGGCTTGCCCCAGACATATAATAAATGTGGATGCCCAAACAGCAGCACTGCCTTGTCTCCTCCTTTGCATGGGCTATTCCCAAGTGTGGGCTCAGGCTGTGCCCCCCTCAGGACCCCAGGGACTCTGCTGTGGTATGACCCCATGAAATGTTGCACAGGTCATGGACCGGTCACAGGAGTGGAATGTCTGGGGAGAGTGGGGCAGGACTGAGGTCACCAAGCGTATGACTGTCACTGTCATTGCAGCCTGCAATGGCCTGGCACGGGGTGAATGCCTCTCTGACCGTCTCTTGGGCTCTGCTGGCTGCAGGGCTTGGCACCCCGAGGCTCCCAGCCGTTTTGGGGCCACCTGCACCTTCCGAGATGGCCACGGGGCGGCAGTGCAAGATCCTCCACCGCTGCTCCCGGCAGTGGGCTGGAAATGGGCTGTAGCCCTTGGCCAGATCTCGGGCAAGGCTCTGCTCGCTCCGAGCTCACTGCCCTGTCTACCTGTCCCTTTCGAGCCTGCTCCTTGGCTTTGCTCTGGCTCGCCAGAAGGAGAGGGGTGACGTCTCATCTCTGGGTTTCCCCCGAGGGAGAGGTGTTTGTGTGACTGCAGAGAGGTTACAGCAGTCGGCAGTGGGATGGTGCTTGGCAGGAAAGGATGGACAGTGGCAGGGAGGGAGAGGCCTAAGCCTCCTCAGTGTATTGCAGCTCATGGAGGAGAAGAGTGATCACAGGCAGCCCCCAAGGGAGCATACTTGGGCCTGCTGCCAAGCATCTTTCCTGCACCCTGCTCTTGTTCTGGCAGTCAGAGAAAAGCCCTGCCTTGGACTGTTCCTGTGCTGGGACAAACTTGGGGGTCCCTTGCAGGTGCAGCTGGTCCCTTGCAGGTGGCAGTGCTGACTGAGAACCCCAAGAAGGCATCGAGTACCCTGGCTTCAGGACTGGGACAGGCTTGGGGCAGGGTGCAGTGGTGCCTGTTTGAGCCTTCTCTTGGTACACCCTGTGTGAGGGAAGCCTGCATCTGCCCAACTGGGCAGAGCAGAGCTGGGAAGGGTGTGGAGGGAAGAAATGGGCAGAAGATGGACCCCCATGCCACTCCCAGGGTTCCTCATGGTGCTTGGGGTGGGAGGGGGCTGGTCAAAGTCCCTTCAGATGCTGGAGGCAGCACTCACTCCAGTAGTGTGAGAGCAGGGAGGGGAACAGGGGCAATAAACCCAGGTTGGGGGATTCAGCCAAGTTGATGCTGATGTTGCCACTTGGATCATGTTCAAGGCTCTAAGCCCTTTGTGGCTGTGCCTGGGTGTATTGCAGTAATCTTAGGGTCTGGCACTGTGGCAGGAGACCACCTCTTCCCTCGCTGCTCCCCTAGAGGGAGAGATGTGCTCCTGCTCCTACCTGCACACTGAGTGACTTGGGCCGCTCCACCGCTCAGCCCAGGGAGGCCTCTGCAGTACCCAGGGATGTGGGATACAGTGAGGCTGCCTGCAGGTGGGCTCTGAGTGAGCTCCCACCCTGTCCTCTCCTGCCTGGCCCTGGACTTTGCACAAGGGAGGGTCCAAGGAGGCAGCTGCAGGCAAGGGTGTGAGCGGCATAGAGGGAGGCAGGCAGGGCGCTGTTAATCTGTAATGCAGTTCTTCCAGGGACATCAAAGGAAGGGGTGACAGCCAGGGCCCAGTGGGGTCTTGTGGGGAGGATGTGTGACCCTTTCTGTGAGTTCATGCAAAGCCGTGTGGCTGCAGCACAACTGCTGCCCCTCTCCTGCCCAGAGCTGCTGGGCCAATGATGATGCTGACCAGCATCTCCCTGGTCTCAGAGCTGCCACAGTAGTACTGAGGGCATGTGGATCCAAGCAAGTGTTACAGGGAGAGTGTCTGTTAAACCAGCTGTGAAAACACTCTCAAGCTGTTGGGTGATTCAGGCCTGAGGACCTGCCTGTGTGCCTTAGAGCTGGGCTTGTTTCTACAAATACTTTAGGTGATCTGAAAGTTCCTTTACAGCCTTTCCTCGAAACTGTGGTGCAGCTGAAGAGGCAGGCGGGAGTGGGGAGTGTTACAGGCAAGGTGGAGCTGGGCACAGGGGATGTCTGCTGTCAGCAACTCCGGGAACCCCTGGGCATATGCTATTCCATGGACCTTAGGGGTGTGCATTTGGGCAGCCCTGTGAGCGTGGGATCACCCCAAATATGTTTGCTGCTGACTGTTGCACGAGCAAGGCTGTGTCCTTGTGTTCCTATGGCTGGGCTGCACATGGTGCCCTCTCCTCCCACTGCTCCTGCGGGTGAGGAAAGGCAGGGGGTGTGAAAGCGTTTGTGTTGCCAAAAGAATTAACACCCTGCTGTTGTGCCCTATAAATCTTCTGAGTGTTAGAGGTTGGCTTTATCCCCCTGTGTTACAGTTTAATGGTTTCCGTTAGCAATAACCTGTCCCTGTGTTCTTGGTTATTGATTTAAGGTTTGTTGTGGAGGGTGTGAGAGCTGTAGAAAGGTGTTTTCCTGCTGTCCAGCCGGTGGCAAAGGCACTGTTGCAAAGAGGAGGCAGGAGCGTGGAAAGCAGTGCACAGCCAGCTCTCTGGAAGCATGGGTGCTGGCGGGAGCTGTCAGGAGAGAACTGGGGACAGTGGCAAGGAGCAGCACTTGGAGAACATGCCCCACCCTGGGAGGCAAGCCAGAGATGAGGAGCAAAGCTGAGGCTTTGTAGGAACCCCAGTTCTCTTGGAAATAAATCCGCTTCACCGCAGGACAGCCAAACTTCTCCCGCAAGGAGCAGCATCCTGTGCTGCCTGTGTGAGTTGCTCTGCCCCGGGAGCAGCAGCCCATCCACACAGAGGGTGTTTTCCAAGAGGTCACTAGGCAGAGCTGGGGTTTTCACTCCGTTTCTCTTCAAGGCTCTCTCAGCCTTTCCCCTTCTGTTCCTGCTACACATTCCAATCTCCAGCAGTTGTCCCTTCCTGCACCAGGCCCTGTTATCTACAGTCTTCTTCTGGAACAAGTCTCTAAGGGATTGTTGCTGATTTCACATCTTCCTTCCTTTCCCTTTTTATTCTCTCTTGCATTAGTATATTCTGAACATGATCTCCAAGCTAGAAAGCAGCTAGAAGGGCATCCAGATTGGTCTTTCATAGTGGGTAAAACCTGCAAGATGAGGGGCTTGTGCTCTGCGCATAAGCCAATTTGGGCCCCACATGCAGAAGGCAGTGGGGCAGCAGGAGAGTCTGACAGCAGCACTCCTTGCACACCTCTGCCCAGGGCTGAAGGCTGCATAGCTCTTGTCCTCATTGCTTTGCAGTGCTCAACATTTCCTCAGCAACAGCAGAGCCCCTTATCCTCAGGAAAGGTTATTCCGGGACCATGGAGCTGGGTGCTGCCAGGTGCAGAGTACCCACATTGCCATGAGATGGGTGTGTTTTCCCACACTTAGGATATTCACGCTTAAGATGTTCAGCATACTTATCCTGAAAGCTTGACAGGGTCCCCTGTGGGCAGAGGTGCCAGGCAGGAACCTGGCTATGGTCCTTGCTGTTGACACCCATTCCTGTCCCTGGGACCACCAGTCCTCGAGACTGAGACTTACTCAGCACACCCAAGGGCTCAAAGCTCCTGACCCAAAGCAGAGGTTGCTTCTATGGCATATCTGTGCCTCCCCAGCCTGGGTTCCCTTTGACGGGAGCCTCACAGGGGTACCCAGCTCCAGGTGCCTGCTGAGAATGGCCATGGCAGTCTGGTGCTGGGATTGATTTAGGTGGGCTCAGAGGAGCCCCAGAGAGCTGGGGAAGCTGTTCATCCCACTTTGGCATGCAGCACCTGCAGGTTTGGGGCTCCCTCACTCTCACCACACTTTCTCTGCTCTCTTACACACCCCTCATCCCAAATCCCTGCCTGCCTGCAAGTAAGCCCTGGAGGCCAGCCAGTGGTTGTGTGTCCTTTAAATCTGTGCTTGTACAGCTGAGAGCGTGGGTCAATGCCCCTGTTCCTTCTTATAGCCACTGCTGCAGTTACTGTGTGTGCTTGTGTTCGTATTGGGGCAGTCCTCCAGGGTCACCCTGTAGTCCAGTGTCTGCAGCTGGGAGTAAACATGCAGTGAACATCCTGGTGGTGCCTCTAGTCTGGACACCTGCTCCACTCACCCCACAAGCCAGGTGCTGCAAGTGCTTTCAGACTCCTCTCAGAAAAAAACCTGCAGCTGTAACATGCTACAGGAAGCAGGCAGGAAGATTAAGGCACCATTGGTCTGCATCTTGGCAAGGGCAGAGAATTCATGAAAAAAATTACATAGGCTCTAGAGAATAGATGTGAACTTGGGGAAGTAAAAACCTGAAGCAAAATGAAACAAAAAGGCCCCAACCAAAACCACACAAAAAAATGCAACCACAATTTTACTGTCAATCCAGGAAAATTCCCTCCTGACCCTAATCTGGCAATAGCATTAAGCCTAATGTGTAAGCAGACCTCTAGGACTGTAATGCTAGGAGCACCAATGCATGAGACCTAGAACTTGCCTTTAGTTTCCCAAAAGAAGGAAAACCTCGGTACCTTTAGAAGCAAATTAAGAGGGAAATTGGTTATTCTTTGTCATCACTATGGCCAGCAGAAACCCAGAAGCCTGGGGTAAAGCAACACCTCCTCCAAACACCCTTAGCACTGCTGACTCCTTGGCCAGCCAGGATCAGTATCCCAGGCTGAGCTGCCCATTTCCAGGGCTCCTTCACTTACAAATTAATGGAGGGAATTCTATCAAACTGTGTGTTAAATTGATCCAGGTTTTTCTGCCTCATTACCCTTATTGGAAGGCTGGTCCAGAGCATCAATCCTGGCAAGGGTATAAGCTCTCTAATTCACCATCTAAACTTATTAAATTCTTTTTGCCATTTTTGTACATCTTATGTATCTTCTTAACATTTTTAAATTTATAATTCTCTTTCAGTGTTCTTCAGAAATACATCTGTCCCCTCTCAACCCTTATCTGGCCAGAACAAATCAAACGCTTTTAGGAGAATCTTAATCAGCTTGTGTTTGTTTGTCTCAGTATCCAGAGAGGTTTTTTCTGTGCAGTAGAAATTTATCCTTCCTGGATGTAGAGCTGCAAGGATATTCTGGAGGAAGTCTCACAATGCCTTGTGCAATGGCAATAATGTTTCTGTCTCTGCTAAAAATAACTTGTCTGATGCATCCTAGCATAGTGCCATTCCTTTTTCACAGAAGCATCACGCTGCTGCTTCACATTCATCCTTCAGTGCAGTAAGGTCTTTTTATTCCTTCGGAGCCTTCATTTCATCAGTTTATAGCAAATGTCCTTGCTGCTGGTCCCCAAGTGTTTAATCTGCCCTTTCTGCCATTAAATTTCACCCTACGTCCCTCATCCCTTGACAAGGTCAAGGTCCCCTTCTTCCCCTATGAGGAACTACTACTCTCAGCACTTGCAATACCTCCCAACCCTCTGCTTCCTCTGCATTTTGGGAGCTTGCACTTGGCTCTTCTGAAATTACCAATGGATTTACTAGCCTGAATTTATTCAGGCACTCAGAATCTGTGGTTAATATCTGTCTTGCAGCCTGGTCATGCTTGTGTCTGATGCAGCCTGGCCAGTTTCTCCTGTATCTCCTCTCCAACCTTGGGACTGATCTTCACCTTTAGCAGCAGTTTCTCCTGGTTTATAGTGCACAATCCTTAACTCTGAACTGAGTGCTTCAGACTAAGAAACTAGCCGTCTCATCTAAGGGATTATTTCTATTGTGCTGTTCCTGTTTTGTTAGGTATCTCCTCACACCCCATGTTCCCCTCATCACCTTTACTGAAACAGAGTTAAACCCACTTTTGGGGTTTGATTGCAGCTGGTTCATGTCTCCTCTCCCCTCACCTCTCTCCTTGCAGCTCTGCATTTGGTGTCTGCTCCTCCCTGCAGGTCTGTTCCCTGACTGATGGAGCAGGCTTACCATTCACTGAAGCCGTGTCTGAAATGATGTTGTGTTTTACATTACACTGAATTGATACGGAAATTTGCTTTCTGTCTTGTCAGAGGATATCTGAGCACTGCTATTCTGGCCCTGTTTACTGCCTGGCATTCACTGTGAAATTAAAGACTCCTATAATTACAAAATTCCTACTCTTTATTCGTCTGGTAGCCTTGAAGACAGCACAGTTTATTCTCAAGGCTATGTCTGGTGTGTATGTAGCCAGCTTCTGAGAATAACTGTGCAGGGTCCTTTCTGCCACCCTTTCACACACTTCCTCAGGACATATCTTATCCACGTCACTCCCTTTTATGTCCTTACAATGACCTGATTTACTAGCAGTGCTTCACAACTTCCTGCTCTCCTCCTACCGACCAGGTGCTGCCAGCCAGCTTCCACTCCTGCTTATCTCTGCGGCTTTGTTCCAGGTGGCACACTCTGCCTGCGCCAAGCGTTCCAACGCATGCTGGGATGCGCTATCCTCTGACTCAACACCTTTCCAGTATGCCAACAGTCTGGCTTGCCTGATGTGGCCACAGCAAATGGCAAAGTTTGAGGAGAAGCCTACAAAATCAGTAGCACAGGCTGTCACAAAATCTGAGAAGGAGAAAAAACTTGTGCTGGGAATGGATGAGGGAGATAAAGGACAAGGTGTTTCCAGTTTAACCTCAAAAGATTCTGGTTAGGCGATGACAGAGCATTAGGAAATAACACTGGTAGGACAAATGGATTTAACACCTCTCAGCTTAATCCAAGGGAGACCCACAAGTCCATGTGAAAATGCTAAACAAGGTAAATTGAGTGTGACTGGAAGGCTTAGTCAATGGGTGAGTTACAAGGTTGTGAAATTGTGTACAGTATCAATATAGCATACAAAGTCTGTTCCCAGGTGAACTGGTGAGTATTAGAAACTGCATCTTCAAATAGCATATTTTTAGAGGCAGGAAGTATGTAGAGAAGTAGCAGAAAATACACTTTTTCAGTTACCAAGAGACAGTTGGAGATTGTCCCTAAGTAAAGCAGCTCTCCTTCAAGTACCTGGGAGTAAACTGATTCCTGAATCCCACTCGTTCTCTAGAGCAATGCTGCATAAGCTCAGGAAACAGGGCTTTAGCAGCTCCAGCCATGCAACCCAGAGCAGACTTGCTTGATAGCATCATTCAAATGGCCTGGAGCACGACGTCTATTGCCCATCAAAGGACTTGTGAAGTGCACAAAGAACACTGATAGTGTGGTGCAATGAAAATGTGGAGACCAGGCAATGTCTGTGTATCAGAACTTCCAAGACCTGAGATTGCAATTATCTTGTAGGCAAAGCACTTAATTTGTTATAAAAATGCACATTAAGTGAATAAGAGATGATCATAATGTTTGGGGAAACACTTGGTACAATGAATGAGGAACTACATCAGGCTGAATTTGGATTTTTATAGCCTTTGAAGCTTGGCTAAGGGACAGTTAGACCTCACTGTGGTCCATTTTCACCAGTGGACAAGAATGAGTTCTACTTACAATCTCATGTGAGTGAAGAGACCTGCAGGAGGTATCTGCTCATGAATTGTAGCTGCCACTGGAGGAAAATTAATAAATCAGACTCCTCTGGATGCTGGTGGAGGCAGACTTCAGAGAAGGCAATGCTATTAATGGCCCAGATAAAAGGAATAGGTCAGAGCAGGACAGGATCTCTGGAGTGCCAATAGCAGCCAGGGAAAGAGGGGACAGCAGCCAACACCACTTACTGCTATGGACAGCTGTTCTCTTAATCCCCATCT
Source organism: Melanocharis versteri (assembly GCA_013397845.1). Taxonomy (NCBI): domain Eukaryota; kingdom Metazoa; phylum Chordata; class Aves; order Passeriformes; family Melanocharitidae; genus Melanocharis; species Melanocharis versteri. The sequence continues at coordinate 273,137 of VZTG01000656.1, read as the reverse complement.
CTATCAACATCTCTAAACATCTCCATGTGATAGCAAGGTTGGTGAACCAGTAACCCCTCCCAGATCCATAAGCTGGGCTCAGTTTTGTCTTTGTATTCTCTCTCTCCTGGTGCTTTGACTAGTGGCTAATTCCTCAGACCTCGGTGCTTCCCATTTGACTATTCACTTCAGAGCTATCTATTAATGAAATGTAAGTTAACAGGGACTGAAACCTGGTCTGGAACCCTCAGCCACCACCTTATTATTTCAGCAATATTCCCCTTGGCATGCTGGAAGCCACATGTTGGAGTGAGGCAATTACAAGGCTGGACCCAAACTTCAGTAGAAGTTTTACATATACCCATTGCTTTTAAACCACAGCTAAAAAATGTTTGGATGTGCACAACTGTGCTTGGTAACAGTAGCCTCTAGTCAAGGTAATTTTTTCTGCACTGTTCTTCCCTTAAAGCTTGCTGTTGGGCCACTGAGTCCCTGTAGGCTTCCCCCTACTGTGTAAAACATGTCTTTATTAGTAATCTTCATGTTTTTAGAAAGCTGCTCTTTGAAAATTAATTTGGCTGGCTTAAATGTGTTAGGTTGTAGGGTTTCATTATTTATTTATTTATTTAACTTGGCAGAATTTGGGATTTTCTGTATTTCTTCTTTGGCCCAACTTATTCTTTTTGAAGGATTTTTTTTTCTTCTAAATGTCATCTTTGTTCTACTGATTAACTGTGCCAGACTTGGGGTTATTTATTATTTTAGCTTGTTGTTAGGATACTTCAAGTGATGCCATATTTAAGGCTTTAAATGAAGGGTCTCAATGCCATTGCAAGCATTTGTCCTTTCATCAGCTACCTAAAAATTCTTCTTAATTACTCTGCTGACTTCTACACTTATTCCCTTTGGAAGGAGAATATGCTCATCTCCCTTTTAAATTACATTGCACTGCAGTGTACTTTTCTGTTGCTTTTTCCTCTCCTGCCATAATATTGGATTTGAGCACATTGTGTTCGTAAAGACAAGGTGACTCTTCATTATTACATTTCAAACTCCCTCCTATCTACTACTCATGACTAAATCAAGAGTTCATCCTCTACTTGGCTCCTTTGAGTGGTCATTCTAAGAAATATCCATTTATGAGGGCTAAAAATGCAGTCTTTGCATCATTCTTTGACATGGTGTCTACCCAGTCTGTATGGGCGTAATTAATGTCTCCCATTATCATTATGTTCTCTCCCCTGACAACCTCTTAAAGTCCTCCAGATGCTTTTCATTCCACTATCTTAATCAGGTGGTCAATAGTGTATGCTCAGTATCACTTAGGCACATGTCAATGCATAATTGTTCTCTAGTAGTTTAGACAACATCCTAGGTGTGCTTTTTTTTCCTCTTCCCCCCCATCCCTTTTCCCTCTTTCTTTTCGTTTCCTTTCTTTCTGGAACCTGGACAAATACTCTGCTACTAGCCTGAATCATTTACTGTGACTTCATATCTTGAGCTTCTACTCTGGCAATCATTTTCCTACTGAAATGAGACAAGACCTTACATTGGCTTGGGTGGGGTTTTTTTTTGTTTTGTTTCTTTTGTTGTTGCTGTTGCTTTTTTAAAATAAAATTCACATGTTTGATGTCTAGCTCTGGGCTTTGCTCCATGAAAAAGTCTTCTTTCACCAGCTGCTTTTACAGTTTGCTGAATGTACATTTGCAGCTTGAAAGAAAACTTTTATCACCTTGGAGAAGGGCAGAGATATTTTCTATCTGCATGTGGTCCCCTATTTCTTCTGTAATGCAAGAAGCATTTTATGATCATTGCCTGTAAAGATGAGCTTACGGTGTATGAAGACACTCAGCGTTTTTATACCCATACTGTTCTTCCCAGGGTGCTGGGTATGGTGACCATTCCATGATTTCCTCAATCTCCATTCAGAAACTGCAGTGCATTTGCCACTTTTCACTTCTTGATTATGAGAGCCAGCTTAATCAGAACGTAGTACACTGCATCAAATAAATCTGTGGTTTCATATCTGAAAGGCTTTAAAATTCTTGATTAGTCACTTGTCACTGAGCCTTCAGCACCTCCCTCACGCCTTCACGGTGACCATAAACCTGTTTAACATTGAGCAGAGTTTTGAGTGTGGCTGTTGAGTGCAGGACATGAACATCTGAAGCCATTTTGAATGCTCACTCCGTTCCTGTAGTGTCTATAGATAGAGAGAGGGAGGTTTTATGATGAGCAACTTAAAATTTTCAAACTCTTTGCACCGTTCATTTTGGGGACACTGCACCTGTCAAATTGCTGGTGTGGAAAACTTGTAAGGTGCAACTGCTTGTTCCACTTGCCTGTCTCTTAGGATGCACCAAGCCTTCCTCGGAGTTACCTGCATGCTTGGTTGAATTAATGCTTTGTTGTTTCCTGTTTCTACAGCATTTATAGTTTTTGCTAAACTCCTTAATGAGCTGACACACACAAAGATGCTGTTGTCTGCTAATCACTCTGCTAAGAGCTTTGGAACTATACTGCAATTTGCCAGCATTCTTGTAAATTTCATAGAGTGAGACCAAAGTTGATTAAGTTCCTATGAATTTGCTAACAGTCAGCAGTGGCACAGACAAAAAATAGCTGATCCTTTTCCCTTAAGTTAGGGGAAAGCAGAACCCAGCAGGTATCTGTTCCTTTGGCAGCAAAATGGCTCATCCATCACGCACATGTATGACCAACAGTGCTGCCTCAAATGTTTCTTCCACACAGAATATACGCTTCGTGTGTGCCAGGGACAGTGGCACTGGAGCAAAGCATTCAGAGCATGAGAACTGTCTCAAGTCATGCTGCAGTCTCAAGTCAAACATGTTGCAGACAACTTGGCTGTTCCAGCTCTACCCGGGTTTCAGATGAATGTTTCCTCATCCGCTAGAAACAGTTACAAGCTGACCTAGTGCTCACCTTGCTGCATCACCCCTCCTTTTATTACAAAGGTGATCTTTTTAGTCCATTTATTCAACCATCCAGCTTTCCTGTTCCTTTAATGGGGATAAACTCCCTGCCGTAAGCCCCAGATTATTCCCATCCAACGTACCGATCTATTGCTTTCTATTTATATTAATATTATAATTTCTGACAACGCACTGTCTTGTGCACTGAAATCCATCCTAAACTTCATTAATATCTCTCTGCTTTCCGGCTGATAGTCTGTCCACCTCTAGTGAAGCTGCTATCGCATGTGACAATAAACCCCTTTGAAAAAGGCATCAAATTGCTTCCTTCTTCATCCATCCTGCACACACTCCACAGTGCTCCTCAGGCTCCTGCCCAGCAGCATAAGTCACAGTGTTTCCCTTACTGCTATCTGTGGATCACTGTATGTGTCGTTCTGTGCTGTTGTCAATGGCCTTTTGTCTGCCAGTCTCATCTCCTGCAGGATGTACAGTTGTACTTGTTGTGTCAAAACATAGCCCACAAACTTTGCTTGGATGGAGTGACTTTTGGTGCTCAGCAAATTCTGAATATGTTGTGATAGGCTAATTTCGCGTCTCTTCCCACTGACTTGGGCAGACTTTCCAAAGTGCAGTGTTCCTTTTGCTGGACAGTCTCCTTGGCCTGTGATCAGTCATGGCCTCCTCCACGACGTCACTTTCTACCTTGTTAGGTTTTATTTCAGTGTAGGCTCACACACGTTTGTGTGAGCTCCTCCCTGCAGTGGGCATGGCACAAGCATTAGGACTTGGCTTGCATTATCTTAACTGTGTAATCCAGTTTGCTGCAGGGAATAACCCTGTCCTGGCGAGAAAACTGAAGAGTTAGTATCTCTCCTCTCATTGCTATAAATCATTTAACAAAGGCGATATATTGGAACTATGCCTCATTCCTCAGAAGAAGGCATGTTTCTCCTTAACTTTCAGTGAGGTCTCGTTTGTTGCTCTACTTGACAGGACGTAGTCTGTGTTTGCTTCTGCTTGGCTCGGGCTTCTCAGAGGACTAGGTCACTCCATTCAAAAGCTTGCAGAGTCTGGATAGAAGCAGAATTTGTGTGATACAATAAATACACTTTGCTGATGATGGGCAGAGGGTTACAACATTGAATTTGTGCCTTTTTCTCACTGGTCTTTGTTCATACTTGTAGTTCAGTGCCTCCTTCCTGAGACTGTGGTACCCCATATTTCCACTGGACAGATATCTTTCTCACCGTTCTGTGCTTCCCACACCATCTCTCCACAGCAGGAGCTCTGCCTAATCTGGGCCCTCTCCAGTACATGAGGTGTTACTCTAGGGAGAAATCAATCCCAACCTCCTGGTCTGGGGCCCATGACAAGGGCTGACTGAAGCCAAGGAAGCTACAACACGCCCATAGACTCTTTTGTACTTTGTCTCTGAGAGGTCCATCACTGACCTGTAGGTTTGCGTGCACTTGGCAACGTGCTGCTGCCTGGAGCAGATTGACAGAAAAAGGATAGTCCAAGGCTGCTCGTGCAAGTCTCACTTTACTGCAGCTGGCCCATTTCATTCAGACATCTGCTGTGCTGATGGAGAAGGTGCCATGTTCAGAATGGGGTTGCCTTGAACACCAGCCACAGAGGAACCAGGCAAATCAGCAATTTACAGTCATTCTCCCATTCCTGTGTATTTCTTCTGCAGGACCACAGAAGCAGGCAATTAAAGGGGCAAGAGGGTAAATCATGCTTTTACTGAGTCCCATAAAGGTCATGTGATTCTATAGGGCCATTTTAAACTCTCACTACTTCCCCACCTCCAGCATCTCTGGGGCTGTATTGATATTGGGTGTGGTGCAAGACTGTGTGAGAAGACAGGTTTCTGCTCAAATGTCTTTCTGAGTATTTTCTGTTCTTATAGCAAAACGGATGTTGGAGAGACTTGCTGTAGGATCTGCCTTGAAAGTCTTACCTCTGAGATGCCAGGCCCTGCTCGGTGTTAAGTGAAATTGTCTGCAGCTCATTAACATCAAAGCATTTTCTCCACTGGTCTGGGCGGCTCAGTAGTAACCAGCAGACGGACCAGAGAACAGCTACGCTCTTCACTAAGCTTTGCCTGCAAACAATTAACATCAAAGGGGAGCCACTGTGAAACAGGGGGAAAACAACGCTCCAACTGCAGCAAGTCTCATGGCTCATGGGAAATGGGGGGAGGTCAAAGCTGTGTCCCAGCTAGAGGGCTTGTGCTGAGATGTTTACAGGAGCAAGTACAGGAGTGGCTGCTGGGGCCTGCTGATGGTCCTGGACAGGAAAATGGTGGATCCACTTTGTTTTGAACAACCTGCCTGATGGTATTGGTGGTAGCATGGCGCAATCTCTGGTTTATCAAACTTGGTCCAGCCTAATTCTAGGATCAAGTCAGATCTGCCCATTGCCTCAGTAGTTTCATGATTACTCACTAGCTGTCACTCTCAATGAGATTCTTGAGGCCAGTCCCGCTGCTCTTTATAACCTTTTTCTCCATCTCCCTGAACACAAAAGTTTTGGGTTGTGATTCCAGATGCTGCTGCTCTTTTATGAAGTGGACCTTGGCCCTTTGTTTGTTCCTCCCCACAGGAGTGGTATTAAACCATTTTTTAGATTACAGGACTGTTGCCTTTCTCTAGCTCTCAAACAGTTTCTCCTGCTTTATGTACTGGATCGTCTGGTTCATGCTTTCCTCATCCTCTTTCTCCCTGCTTTGGTGGTGGGTAAGAAATCCAAATTGTTGGTATTTATCATGTTATCAGTCTGTGATTAGCCCTGGGAAGGGCAACACATTATGGAAAATTAATTCATTAATTTTTATATGGGTCCCGGTCAGGAATTAGAAGCTTTATGGTAGGTTCAGTACCAGCACACGGTAGAACCATGGGGCTGTCTCAAAGAGTTTGCTGCCTAAATATCAGTCTGAGAACAGAAGATTGCAAAAAAACCCAAAACTGGAACTCTAATAATTAGTGCTGGGAGTCCGCCCACTGTTCTAGCTGCCATGCAGACTTCAGACAGAAGTTACCTGCTGGAGTTTAGACCACTCATGTTGCAATCCCTTTGTTTAGATTATCTACCTCTCAGGAAATACATACTTCTGTGATTAATACAGTGCCTAACAGACTTACGAACTTGGGCTTTAGTGAGAGACATGTCCGGACTTTGAGTTGAAGGGAGATTCCCCACTTCTGGATATGAAGACATGTAGACCCCAATGGCTCATCACATCGAAAAAAGGGTGGAACAAAGACCAGGATATTGCCCACAGTTGGAATGAGATGCAGCTAAGGGATTCAAAGCTTCACCTTGCCCTCCTCGCATGGAAGCTGCATATTGAAATGGGCTTTTGCCTCTTGCTACTCTGGTCGCTGTCTGCTCTGGGAAGTTCCACCTCCTACAATGAGAAATCATACTCTGACTTCCTCCGTGAGAGTATTAAGAGCGAATCAATAATCTTTCCTTATACTACCATTGGCCTTCAGATAGCTCTGTCCATCTATTCCCCACTGCGGCTTCCCTGGTAGATTGCAGAGCAAGAACACCTTGGGTTTGCATTCCTTTTGCTGGACTAGCCAAACTGAGCTGTCCTGATCTCCATTTGTAGGACAGGTTTATTGCTCTCCTACCTGCCTGCACCAAGTGCCTCTTGGAGTTCCCTTTGAACAGGACAGGTGGCTTACTGCAGCTGCAACAGCACCTGAACAGTAGCTCAAACAGTTCTTTCTCTCCAGGAAATACCTTATCTGGGACATCCTAATAATGCAGCTGCATTTGACCAGCCAGCTTTGCACAGAAAACTTTGAGCTCTATGCCTTTCTAACCCCCTAACCATGTGCGGCTAGGCAAGGTGAGGGTAATGGCTCTGGTGGTTAGGGTAGGGAAACAAAGGCTCGTGGACCTTTGTCTCTGGCCTTATGGCAAGGTTTGGACTAAGAGATTTCACTTTCCAATCCTATCCCCTGGGCTTGAGAGAAGCTGGTGACGATGTTCCTGTCCTCCTACACAGGCACCAGGTAGTGCCATGCCTTCCCTAGAGTGTCAATGTATTCCCTGCTTGCTGTCATAACTGGTGTTACTACATCACCATCACCCTTAAAACATCTGAGCTCACCTGGAGGGAGGGCCTTGTGTTTGCGGAGCAAGGCTGCAGCCCAGGAGGTGGCTGAGTCATGAAGCTATCACTGCAGGACCTCCCAGCCACTGCAGGCACGTGCCTCACCTTTTGCATCATGGCCAGCAACAGACCTGGGGGTTTTATAACTACACCGTGGAGCAGATAAGGAGATTTCATCTCTTCCTGATGGAAAGCTATGTGGCCCCTTCAGGGTCGGACTGTCCCCTCAAGGAGGGATTGCAGCTCTGGGCACAATGACCGCTCAGGAGTGCGCTGTCCCCTCAGGACACAGTGTACCCTCGGGGTGGGATGTCCCCTCAGGACACAGTGACCCCCCAGGACACGATGACACCTCACGACACGATGACCCCTCAGGGCTCTCCCGCTCCCTCACGAAAGGCTCCGGGATTGAACAGCGCCCCCTGGCGGACGGGTGCGGCGCCGCCGCACGTGCGAGCC
>VZTG01000656.1:159395-265243 GCA_013397845.1 Melanocharis versteri | reverse complement strand
CTCCTCCTCTCCTTTGCGCTTTTCTTGTTGGGTAGGCTCCTTGCAATCGAATGTTTGGGGTTTTGAAAAAGAAGTCCCTTTCATCTCGAGTAACTTTTTCCATTCAAGATACAGATTTTGCCCTTTTCTCTTCCCCTAGTAAGAAATTGAGACCTTTTCTGTGGGTCCCAACATTCACATAAATGTCAGCTCTAGGCCAGTAATTCAGTGTGCGTCTCCAAAGAAAAATGGTTTGAGAACAGTAGACTGAACTTGCAGAGTAATCTTAAAAATCCCTGTCTAGAACATTGGTATGTTTCATCTTGTTTGGCCTCCTGTTTCTAATTGAGCACGAATCCTCGTTTTATTTTTAAATATGCAAATATGGCCATAATCTGCCAGTGACTGCTCAGCGTAGGTAATCTGTAATAACAGTCACAGATTCACTTTAGTTCCTTGTGTGCAGAGTTAAACCTCTTATTGTCAGTTAGCTCAGCATCCCAGTTCATTATCAGGGATTTGAAACACCATTTTTGGTTACATCAGGATGTATAACTGCTGCTGTGTATATTTTTGGCATCATCTAAATGTTTAAATTTCTGTAATATAAAAGTATGATCTAGATGCTTGTTAACTTCAGATTAATTGAAACAGTTAATTTGTTTTATGCATAAAGCAACTGAAGGGCAATATGTTGCTGAGAAACACTACGTAAAAGTGTTGGGTTTTCTTTCCAATGAATAATTGATATTTCTAGATTCAGTTTGTGGGATTTTATTTTGATTCTATCTCTGCTACGTTTTATTCAACCTCTGCTTGGACCAGGTTTATTTTACTTCTGTCTACTTTTCTCAATTCCTCTTACCTCAAGCTGCTGGGGTTCAGCTCTTCTAGTCCTTTCTAAACTCCCTATTTGCAGCATGTCATCTTGTCTTCCTCTCAGTCCCTGCTGCTCTAGCACTGGGTCCTTGAATCCTAAAGAGGAGCTGTCATACTGCTTGGAGTTTAACTAGATAGCTGTGAGAAGTAAATTTGGATGGGAAAAAAAAGAGAGAGAGAAAAAAACCCAAAACCCAAAAAGGACAGTTTCAAAGCTGCTGTTGAAGATACTGTGTTGGGGTGAAATGCAAGAATTGTCTCTGTTAATTGTGCTGCTTTTTGGGAAAACCCTGGGTAGCTAGAGAAGTTTATGTCATCTACAGACTCAAGGAAAGCACTATGTTATTGAAGTTCTTAGCAACTCTAAGCGCTAAAACTTAAAATAAACACCCCACCTCCACCCCCATTAATACACACCCTGTTCCATTTCCCTAAAGCCATTTAAATTGCCAGCTTCTGGTGAAGTTGCTTCGTCCCCTTGTCCCTTCCCTATCTCTTCCTCATACCTAAATTTCATTTGTTTTCTTCCTCCAAAAGATTTCCCTCTCTGAAAGTCCCTCTCTGTGTGTTTAACAAAAGATACTGTGGATGTTGTTAAGCACAGAATTGACTGGGGTTTTTTGCAGGTAAAGTACAAAACCATTTAAGAAAAATAAAGTCCAAAGTATAACAGTGCTCTGTGAGTTTTATCTTGATGGCACTATGTTGTAAATAGTTTCAGCTTCAAATTGATCAGCTTTATGAGGTTTCAGGACCTGCCTGGTTCCTAGTATGAATCTTGCATAAATTGTTGGGTCATATAGATGTGTGAATTGTTACCTTTTTTGTTTTCATATTTTTATAAAATTATAAAAGGTTTATTGCTCTTACCCAGAATCTCCAGCTGAAATTATGTTGTGATCTTAACCCCTTGCTCTAAATATACCTCTGTTATCTTTTTAAGTGAATTTTGACGATATTCCCTGAGATTTGGAAGTAGTCTGTTGAATGATGTAATGTTCTGTTTCACCTTGGCTGTTTGTAGACATCTTTGAGAATTTTTACCTGTAATAAACACTCTGCTTTCCAATATTTACGTATCAGTATGGGAAAATCTTTCTTGTTACTTCAGAAATACTCATTCATATTTAGTTCTGAAAGTAAATGAGATGTGTGGGATTTTCTGTGTTAAAGTCGTTCCCTGAAAAGTCATTCTAATACCACACCATGTGGCATTCAGAAAAAATATACCTGTGGTTTGAACTAGTGCATTTGGCAATAAAAATGGCTTAAGTAATTCACTTTCCCCTCTTGTTTCTTGTGTCTGCAGTCGGCTGCTCCTTTGGACTGTGGGTTCAGGACAATTTATCAAATTAAGCTTGTGCTCTAAAGGGAGCAAAAACGCAGAGGGGCTGATGGACCACCTGCCCACAAGGAGCCAATTCAGGGGAGCTGTCCTAGCAGAAAACATCTTTTGGAGGGAGTAGAATAATTTTCAGTTGGTATAGCTCCCTGAACTGGCTGGCAGGTCAAGCAAATACCAGCACTAGCACAAGGAACAGCGTGAGAATGCAAAGCTGGTGGAGAGGAAGAGAGTGAGAACACAGCAGCAGAGATACAGATCAGCTTGAACTGTCACAGAGTTGCATCTTTGGCTATCCCAGTGTGGCCTTTTGGGAGAAAGCTCAGGGAACTGATCTGGCTGAAACCTTCCTTCATTGTCATGCATTTCATCCCCTTTTTGCAAGGAGGGAGGTGAAGAGGCTGGTGCAGGTTTGGTCTGTGAGCAGTTCCATTGTTCAGTGATGAAATTAACAGAGCAGCATGCCATGGCCTGGAGGTGGAAGGAAGTGTGGAGAAGGGGTATCTAAGCTCTCTTAGCAGTGAGTCGTAATGGGACTATGGAACCACACAGAAGAGGTAGCTGGAACTGGCGACTGGATCTTGATGCCCTGGTAGGACCTTGTAGAGACACGATGTGCTGGATGATAACTATTTGATGCTGACATGTGTGTTCTCTGTACCAGTCTTGAGTGTTAACATCTTTTTCAGTGGTCAAAAGCAGATACCTAGAGACAAAGACATGTGGTGTTTTTAATTTTTTTTCCCCCCTCCCAGCCTCTCATCATCTTGTGTTCAGACATTTGCTGAATTTGAAATGGTTGATGAGATTTGATCTGCTAAGAAATGGGGAGTCTGGGGAAGGAAATAACCCACATATCCCTGAAACCCTCGTGACACCTTTTATACAGGCAGTAATAGCATGGCAATGCTGCGTGATCACTGGAGTAGTGTGAGGTGATCGCATGCATTTCTTCTAGCTGGTGATGCTTGGCCCTTTGTTAAATATTAGCTGTACTCTTGGAGACTCCCTGACTGAATTATGGTCTGTGTTGGGGGTGTGGGGGCAGGGAAGGAATGGTTTGCTACTCTTCAGCAGTGATCCTAGTTTTGGGAGCAAAATGAGGATTTCGAGGGAAAACCTGCAACATTCTCATAAGATTTCCAGTCATCTTGAGCTCTGCCAGTGTTTCATTGAAATGCTGCTTAGCTGTTGATTTTACTCTTATGCTGTCAAAATAAGCTGAAGTAATTTCCTTTTTTTTTTTTTTTAAGTTATTGTTGCTGATGAAATACTGCAACCTAAGTACCTGATCTCTTTCTGTTTAGTTTGTTGTATAGTGATGGTCTTCTGTGACCTTGGATACTTAGGATTAAAGTGTGGATTCTGAGGAAGAAATATGATACATCAGGAAGTATTTGAATATAATAATAATCAAGAGAAGGTGTATAGCAGTTGAATAATTCTGAAATCTTTATTACATTTCTTATCTTGATTATGGCTCCTGTATAGCTCCAGCCTGTGTGTGATATGAATTAGCTGCTGCTTCCAAACAGTTAGCTGTGTTATCTTGTTTTGGAAGTAGGCTTGAGTCTTCAAGTGTTTAACGTAGTTCTAGTTCAAAGGTCAGATTGTATTTCTTTGTTCCAAAATGAGAAAGTTTATTATAGCTGTGATGTTGATGAAAAATAATAATAAAAAGCAAGTTAAAGTTTAAATGTAGGGCTGTTCTATACTGGTATTTGTTTTAGGTACACCCCCAGCCTTGTCCCCAGCAAACGTGTGAGTGGTACTGTTTGCCTTATCTCAACCTGCTTGCAACGTAGCTGCAGCTTGTGGCTTCTTTTATTAGTATAAATTCATTGTACACCAGTTTTACAGTATGGTAGCTGAAGGCTTGTTCAAGAAGATCTGTTCTATGCTCCGGCGTTTCTGCTTGTTGGCAGTATGAATAAAGGGAAGCAGAATTACCCTTTTATGACAAAATTATGCCAGGAAAAAAATTGAGGCAACTATCATTTAAAAATAAAAATCCTTAGTTGTAAGGAGTAAAATTTACAGTTTGATATTTAGCTTTACTTTAAATGTGCATGGAAGTATGGTATGTGCCTGAAGAACAGTAGAAGTTGAACTGCAGAGGACGAATCTAGATCTGTTCCAAATATCTCTTTGAATTCACTACAAATCACTCTGGATTTGCCCTTGTTTCCCTGCTTGCAAATGAGAATAACTTCTGTCCTTTCAGGGACAATGTCAACCAATCAAAAGTATACTCAAAAAAATTCTTGATAATCACTTTGAGTTATATCATCTTGAGATCTTCTGATGCCCGTGACATGAAATTTCGGACTAGGTCTAATCATTTGGTTTGCTTCACATTTCAACAAAAATGTATTTTAATTTGTGTGAGGTAATAACAATCATTGCAAGGTGGGAGGTTTCCTTCTTGAGATATGTTTGTCCTGCAGGATGTATAGGCATTTGGACATTTTTACTAAGAAATAGTGACATTCAGAATTAATCTGCTCTAATAGAACTCCCAAAATTAATTACAGTAATCCATTCCATGCATGTAGAAAATAGTAAAAATCCATCTAGATAAAATCTTTTTAGCATTTATGTTGGGATGTATATATTACAGATTTACAGCTTTGTGGTACAGCACAATTTTAAAAGAGTACCTGAAGGACTGTTCCAGAATTTTAAGCTGTTTCTTGACAGTTTGTGCCATATGTGGATGGTAGTCCAAATGCTGTTATGTATAGAAGTCCAGTAACTCCACTTTAATTAGTAATGGATGATAAAAAAATCCCAATTTCCATGCTCAGTTGTCTAAATCCTTATTGTGTGGTACCTTCATGACTCAACGTTCTGCTGTCTTAGGCTATCGTACATCCAGGCAAGTACTGTTATGTCTTTATGGGGTTTTGGGGCTTTGTTTGTTTTCGTTTTTTGTTTGCTTGTTTGTTTTTGTCTGAGAACTTGTGTTCTTTCATTGCTATCGTAAAATCACAATGAGAATACTTCCTTGAAGTCATTTTAGGCAAGGTTTGAGGAAAAACAGGCATTTAATAGGGTTAAAGAAAAATAGCCCTGTCTTACAGGTTGGGGCAGAGCAAACACTACTGCAGTATTTTACAGGGGACTTTCCAATCCTCTTCCTCACCCTTCTATGTCTATGTGTTTTCACTCTTAAGAGGATGAAGCTTTGGTTCTCAAAGGTTGCTGGGATGGATATTTATAACTGTCTGAGAAATACAAAGCTTTTGGGATTTTCTGAGGGCAGGGTTCAATGAGATGGGATGGGCTGAGCCAATTTAGGGTCTGCCTCTGGCTAAGAGGGGAGTTAGTGCTTATTTTTACTAAACTGACAGAAGTCTGCAAAACTAGCTAATCTTCTGGTGATGCGCAGTAACCTGGGTCATCCTAGCTGGGAATGAGATGATCAGGAGAGCTCATCTGGAACACTCGATGGAATCACATCTGTGGGGGGAAGGGAAGTGGGTAGAATAGCCTATTCCGAGGGCACAGAATCTTCTAGTTTGTATCTTGTTTCTTGTAACCATGCTACGGACTGTGGTTATGTTTGACAGTAGTGCTGTCTAAACTGGCTTAAATAGTCCCCTCTGTTCTAGTGCAACTATGTGTGGCAGCTTGGTGAATCAGTTCCCTGACTAGACCTGACTGGAAAACAATATTTTTTCCTTTTTTTTTGGGGGGGGGGGGGGGGGGTTGGATTTTTTTTTTGCTACAACATCTGCAGAGGAAGAAGAGGCAAAGAATGAGGAGTTGAGACTATTCAGCTGGTATTGTCACACATGCAAAAATACATATTTCACTGAGTAGGTGTCAATTTTTGTGTGCTTCATGTTCATTGCAGAAGCAGGAAGATTGAAGCAATCTCCCTCTTCATGCTCCCTCCCTGATAATGAACTGTGGGCTTTGCTTTCCCAACCAGTTCCTCTTTCATAAGTTGCAGCTTTATACCACCTCTCCCCGTATCTCTGCAGGCCTCTGGGGTTTCTCATTTCTCTCTGATAAATCTGTTTGGCCATTTTGGGAAATTAGAGCTTCAGCTTCTTTCTTTTTCTCTTGAAGAATGCCTTACTGTTATTTCTCTGGATATCTTTAAGTCATTTACCTTTTACCTCAGGTTTAGTTCACCTTGTATGTTGTGTGTAGTATCATGTGCTCTTTATGGTGAGTTGACAAAAAAATTGAACTCTCAAAGCTAAGTAGGAGAGTTGAGTTACGTGTCAATGCTGCTGACACATGAAAGATGAAATAGAGGTTATGGTTTTGCAACATTTCTGCAGGACACCACTTCCTCTGTAGTAAAATTGCTATTAGATGATGTCTCCATCTGTTTTTTCCACTCTTCTTACAGAGAAGAGAAAAGATGGTACTCCTCTTGCATTTTCTAGGAGGGGTGGCAAAGTGGCTGCACGGGGAAGACTTGCAGGAAGACAAAGGATGTTCCTTATGCCCTGAGGACCATGATATTTTATGGGAGGGAGTAGAGGGGGAGAAAAGAGGACTGGACAAGAGCCTAGTATTCATTAACAAAGGAAGCTTTCAGAAGCTGCATCCAGCAGTGTGGAAAGACATCAGAGGCCACCAGACAATCTTAACTCTTGAGCTGAGTTTGCTCATGAAAACTTTCCTGGTTGTTTTTGAATGTTTTTTGCGTACACTTATAGTACAGGTGTTTCAATGTGTAACTGGAGAGGTGAGTCCATGTGGTGTCCTTTGCCCTCTGCTGCTGCAGGAGTGGTGGTCGTTTTGAAAATGGAGTAACTGCCAGAATAGGAAGAGGAACAGGTAGTCAAGAGTCAGAGTTCTTAATTTCTTAATTTCTTTTTTTGTTGCTTGCCCTAACAAAAGGATGTGAAAGCTTCAGCCCATAGCCTGTAATTCCCCACTCTTAATACTTCAAGACCAGTTCTTAGGGCTGAGGCTCCTTGCTCTGTGCTTGTTGGGGTGTCTGTGATGAGTCTGTAGCAATGTGCTGTTTGGTTCCCTTTTCTGCTGTGTTTGTGTGACAGGAGGCAGCTCGCTATGTTACCTGTGCAACAGACTTTTGAGTTCAGCTTGCAGCCTTGCAAGGACAGGCTGGTCCTGCAGCTGTTAAACTCTCCACACCAATTCATGTACGCAAAGCTCTTTGGTGGTCTGCCTGTGCTTAATGTGCAGAGTAACTTGCAGGTCAGTTTTGAAACTTTGTCACAGATTAGTCAGAGTAATGGAGTGATGTGCTTGTGCACTTGTGATGGGGAGTCTTGTGATCAGAAGAGTCCTCTCAGCCCGTGCCTTGTGTCCTGTAGTCTTGGGCTTGTGGAGAAATGTTTTTATATATTTGAATGCAGAAAATTGATTGGCTTTGGTTTAAACAGCAACCTGGCTTACTTATTGCCTTCTTTGGGAGTTATTTTGTCCTCATAGTGAACAAGTTGAAGATAAGCTAGTGTTATAGCAGACCTTTGTCTCAAGTTTGGTCATCTCCTGGGTTAAGATTTGTCATTGTGGCAAAAATTATGAGAGCTGCTTTCTAGGTGATGCTTTATCATGGTCTTTAGATGTGTTTCTGAAAACACTGTATCCTTTGCATAATGAAATTTTTTTCAGAAGTGGATGCTTAACTTCCATTTTGCTCTGCAAAAGCAAGGGAATAGAAAAGCATGGAGGTAATTTCCTTTCCTGATCTAAACAAAATTAACAGCAATCTTCTTAAAGCAGTGATTCCATTTACATCCTTCAGAACAGGAGGAGCATTGCTACCTTATCCCTAGATTTCTCTCCTATTTTAAAGTCATTAGTGAAACTTAAGTTTATGTGATACCAGAATCTCTCTTCCGGGGTTTCTTTCAAGGGTCTTACTTTATCTTATGAAGAAAAAAAACATCTGAGAGTGTTCACTTTCAAATGAGCAGTGAAAAAACTTTTCTTAAAAAAAACCTACTGTGCTTCTGTGTCAGTGATAATTCTTGATCTAATTGTCCTCTTTGCTAAGTAAGGTGAGTGTCCCTTGCTGGTTTTAAATGTCCTTTGGAAAAGTTGTGCTCTTATTCAACTGGAAATAGAAAGTTTCAGTGACCTTTGTGGTTCTTCTTTATCTGCATGCTGTACCTTACGGTCTTAGAAAATATTACGAGATTGAGAAAAGGATAAAGACGTGTGAGGGAAAAACTAAGTGTGAAGTATTAGTTATGTATAGGTTTAGATGAGTATCCATATTGCAGAATGTGTTGTGTAAGACAAGTGCGCTGAGTCTTTGTCAAAATGAAGTGTCAAAGTCTCTTGGAGGGGGAAAAAGTAGTTTTTTCCCTGAAATATTTCCCATGAATGTTTAGTTTATTCTAACTTATACTTGATGGGAAAAATTTTATCAAGTATAACACTAAATTTGGTATTTCTGGTTAAATGCCTAACTACTGCCCACACATTTCTCTTGGTTTTTTATACTTTTCTGTCATCCTTGTCAATCCTGTGCATTCATACAAAATAAGAAAAACTTAATCATCTGGAACTGTACGGTAAGATGCTATGAGAACCTAGTTCTTGTATCTTACCAGAGTATTTTTGTAAACTGCTCACAAAATCTAATGCCTTGGTCTTGCCTCTGCAGTTTTCCTTGAGTGATGTGCAGTCATTTGGGAATGAATGGCTTTAGTGCTCAGTTGATGTAGGCCATGCAGAGGTCCATTTCGCGTATGATCTTTTGAATTCAGCAGGAATGCTGCATTTATTTCTTGAACAAGCCTAAATCATTGAGAGAAGAGCTGTGTTTTGCCAGAGCTCTTTTAAATCAGTGTTTTTCAACCTGAAGTTGGCAAGAAGCAACTGTGGAAAAACAAGGCTACTGCCAATAGTTTAAATTGTGTGGGGTTTTTATGCTTTTCAGGATTCCACAGTTTGAAAATTACTGCTCTAAATGATGTGTAAATGAGGGCCATTTTTCCTTTCCAAAGTGGCTGTAGGTGTTAAGGAATATGGGCTGATATTTAGTGATCCATTAGATTAGGATTGATTTTTATCTTTCCTTCCTCTTCTCATACTTTGCTATTCGAAAGTATATTTTATCCAAAAATGGTTATCATAGAGGATACTAAGCCTGGAAAATTTCAACTTGAAAGCTGACTTCTGAAAAAAGGTTACCGTGGTGTTAAGTAGGTCTGTTTACAGAACTGCTCTCCCTGTACATAGAGCTTCTGTATCTTCCCTTCCAAGAATCTTGCTTTGAAGGCCAAACTCCTGCTGGTTTGTGTTAGATCTAAAGATTTCATTGCATTCCGCCCTTACATGGTTGTGAAAGGAACTTTAAATATGCAGGCTTCAGCGTAAACTGATGTAGTCTCCATGCGGTGCATTGGCAGATGTCCTGAAACAACAGGTAAACCAACTTTTGGGTCTCAAGAGGACATGGATTTATTTATTTTAATGACTAGAAGGCATTTGAAATATGGGATGGATGCTAAGCTGTTTGGTAATCCCTTGGTGCACTGCTGTTCTGAGTATCAAAACCCAAATAGTCTCCATCCTGGCCACTGTTCACCTGACTCTTTTTGCTAGAACCATAGCTGAGGTCACAGTTTGAGCATGCTAACAGTACAAAATTGAATAGAGTTCAGAGATTACTCTGCTCAACAAGTTACTCAGTTTAAAATTAGATTAAAATTTGACTTCATAAGTTAAAGATGTTGCAGAACTGTAGTCGACTTTGCCATGGAGGCTGCACTCCTTGCCTATGACAGATTGGTTCTTGTTCCTAAATCATCTGTTTGCCTGTGACTAATCTTAAATTTGTATCTTTCTGCTGCTTGTAATTTGAAGTGAATTCTGTGCTCCAGATAAGATCAGCAGGGAGGCCTTTACATTTTCTCAACTCCTTGTAGCCCAAGGACTGCTCCTGGCCCTAGGATAGGAAATGCCTTACGCAGCTTGGTATATAATGGGAGGTACTTGAGAGGAAGGCATGTATCGAGAAGTTGATCACAGCTGCTTTGGTCTATACTTACTGGCATGGTGATGAACTTTAGCAGCTAAATGCGCTTGTGATGACACTTCACAAACTTCAGAAAGTAAGCAGTTATTTTTGGAAACTTTTTTCCCCTTAGGACTAAAACTACTAAACCTACTTAAAAAAAAGTCTATGCAAAAACGCTTTTTCCCAAGAAATCAGCACCTTCTGCTTATCATGTTTGTGGGCATTTCAGCATCCCAACCTTATATCCCTCTTGATGTTCCTTCTTGTTTGTCTTTCTGTTGTCTGAAAGTTGGAGGGCTTTCCATTGGTGTAAGGGGAGAAGAACAGTTATTTCCTATTCAGTTAGGGGGAAGAGATAAGCAGTCCTCTGATCTCATCTTTAAGGCAGATGGGTCTTTGCTCTCAGCATGCCATGGTGCTGCCTAGGGGGGATCTTTGTGATTCTACTGGTAAGCAGCAAACAGAGCTAATTTCTGAGTTGGTTTGTACTAGCAGACTTGAAGGGTTAAGAGTGCTGAATTTATTGTGCAGTTTTGAGAATCTGTTGGTGGTATCAAAATTTTCTTTAATAAATAAGTAAATCATGCTCTGAACACTGGTTTGCTGCCCAATAGTTTTGCCGGTGTAGCTCTATTTGGTCTGTTTTTAAGCTAGGCCGTGAAGTCAAGGTTTAGTAAGTCTTGACTCTAACGAGAAGTCACAGGTTAATCTGAGCAGAGGCTATGGAACCTTAGCCGTGAGTGGGCCAGAACAAGAGCCATGGATGTGGGGGTGTGGAGGAATCCCTGTAAGGGCTGTCCGTGCCTCTGAGCTGGGAACCGTCTGTTCTCAGTGGCTGAGAAAGGACACCAGTGCCTGCTGGAGAACCTTGTGGTTGTGTGTGACAAGTGAGGCTCTCCTGAGGACTAATTCCTGATTTCTGTCAGCATGGCAGCCAGCGTGCAGATGTGCTTTGGCGTAGTGCAGTAACTGCCTCACCCTCTGCTGTCAGTTCACACTCATGTGGGACTGGGGTCTAAAGCAGCGTGAATCAGGTAGTCTTAGGAAATTGATCTCTTGCTTCAGGTGGCCTCACAGAAGGACATAAGCTTACTCTTGTTTTCAAAATGACGTGTAAAATACTTGTCTGTGGGGTTTCAAACTCCTTGGTGAGGCATTTTTTAACTCAGGTGGCTCCTCCCTGTTAGTTCCTTTTGAGGAGAGGTAGAGATGAAAATGAACTAACAGGATATCATAGCCTTGAAATATCCCAAGAGTTTTTCTTCTTGGAACCAGTGAAGGAAAATGAATATCTCTTCAAAACTAGGTCTCTTGAAAATCCAGATTTAGCGTAAATGAGAGTCAAAGAATGCTTTTCGAAAAGGAGATCATGAGCTTTAATAGCTGTATAAACTCTTCCAAATACATCTTAAAGCGTTTTTGGGGAATGGGCAAAATATTTCCCACTTTAGAGATAAAACAGTTTCAGGTAACTAAGTACCTGATCTTCCTATCAAAGAGAAAAGTGTATTCTTTTGAAGCCTTTGCTTATTAAAGTTCTAATGTGAAACTTGAGGGGACAGTGTTTGGGGAGGCACTGATGGGAGAAGGCAGGCAGGTTCTGGTGGGTTTGTTTTGGTTTTTTGTTTGTTTGGAGTTTTTTTTCTTTTTTGTTTTGTATGGTTTTGGTTTTGTTGTTGTTGTTGTTTTAAGCTTAAAAAGTCAAATAGAAGTCACCATGAAAAAACTATTCTAAAAACATACTGTTTTCAGTTAAAGAGTTAAAGGTTAGGACAGCATAGAGATGTGCCTAGATAGCTTCTCTGAATCTTTTTTTAAAGGAAATTAACAGAAAATGGTCCTCAGGAGTATCTAATAAAATTACTGTTGGCTTTTGAGCCATGAGTTATTCTTTGTCCAGAATTAAGTTAAACATTATGCTATTTTTTAAACTTTATTGCTTCACATTAAGCAAGTTTTAGAGGGTCAGATTTCTGAAAAGGTGTGAAATTACTCTCTTTGCAATATCACTGTTTTGGTGAAAAATATTGAAGTGTATTGTTTATAGTTTATATACACTGAAAGTGATGTTTAGTTTTTGTAGAAGATGCTATAGGAAACATTAAGTAGACTATTTTCCTTTTTAAAATAAAGGAGAGGTTGTGCTAGAGCTACTGTAATAAAGCATTTCACCCTGATTTTTCAAGAAACCGGAAGTCCACATTGTGGACCTTGCCAAACTGCAACATTGTGTTACATTTAGAGTTGGTATAGGTTTGGGCAGTAACTCTTACAATAATTTCTGAGAAATCACAATTGTATGTCTTTTAACCTAAATGAGCCGTATGGGGGAGTATAGTTGTTTAATGCTGACCAATATATAAGATTGTTCAGGAAAGATTTTGGTTCCACCACAGGTAAACAGATTACATGTCCAAGGGATGCATAGCAATAAAAGTGAATTTCCTTATAAAAACACAGTTCATGGTTGCCCAGCAGTTTTTACTCTCATATAGATTTAAAATGCTATAGGAGAAGGGTGATCGTACCACCCCCTTTGTGCCACTGCCCTCACTTTGTGTAAATGCGTGCTGGGTTGGATCAGGAAACTGATCCCTGAACCATCTTGTCATGTTACTGTGCAAATGCAAGATGAGTGAGCATCTGGGGGGGTGGGGAGGATGAGTGGGATCAGCTCTTTCAGTGGAGAGGTGGATTTATCATGGATTAAAGTGCCAGGTGATCAGTAATCATAGCTTCAAAACATTGAAGACATGCTGCAGAATGAACTTCCCTGTTACAGTAACCTTCAGTTTTCAGTAATCTGTCTTCTAATGACTTGGGATAAGTGAATTGTGGAATTTTGTGTTTTCTTACTCTGCTTCTCATAATTAATTTTTGCGCAGTATATTTTGCAGTCATACATTTCGCAGGCACATGCATTTTACTGCTGTTTAATTTTTATCACCCTCCTTTAATGCACTTGAGTCAGGCAAGCGTCATTCTACTTCTGATGCTGCCTTGCTAGTGAATGTGCCTCAAGTTGCAGTAACTCTTGAGTAGATACAGATCTTTATTCAATATGTTAGTTTTTCATAAAATTAACAGGAAGTTACAGAGCAACTGATGCTGTAATGGGGACATTAGGGTCATCACTAGTTAGCAAAAAGTGGTTTTCAGGGGTGAAACCAGCTGAATCTATCTTTATAACCCCTAGTAGTCATTATCGTAGAGATTTCCTTGCTCTGGTTCCTATGATATAATGGTAGTCTAAATTCTCCTTTCGAACTAGAGTCAATACACTTTTGAATGTTGGCCTAAAGGAAGGGATTCTCTTTACCTATTTGGGTAATCTGCATATCTGGGCTTTAACAAAATGACAACAATCTGTACTAGGATTCCTTACACCTTAGGTTTGTGATGCCAACTGGGGAGATGGGCCGGTGCTGAAGCAGCTTGTTTGGGGTCAGTGTTCTCCCAAAGAGCAGGGACAGTGGGTTTCTAGCCATGGGAACCTCCTGAACCTCAACCCCTCATTACAGCAGACTTCGAAACATTCTTGGTCTAGTGCAGTATCTTCCATTTTCAGTGGAAACAGTCCCTACCACAGTGGGATGCATAGGTTTGGACTGGGCTTTCTACATGGTCAGCCAGTCAGGATGCGTATTCAGCACAACTGCTGGTTTAGGGATTTTGTTTTAAGACATGGTTTAAAGTTGTCATAGGGCTTGCTTCCAAACAGGAGTCATTAGGGAGAAAAAGCAGGTAGAGCTAAGGGCAGTTATCACTTGTGCTGAGTTCATCTGAGATTCATCAGCCAGCAGCTCCTGATGGCTGACCAAGGAGTGCGACAGGGCTGTGTCAGACCAGCTCTGCGTTCACGAGAGAGAGCTGAAAGAACCAGTCCCAGAAAACATCTGTCTACTGTTCAGCAGTAGGTCCCATTGCCTTCCATATGAGCTGTGTGATCTGTGTGGTGGTCTCTCCTGCAGGAGCACGAGTCTGTCCTGCTCCTGTGTGTCTCACCTGTTCTCTGCAGCACACTGTGCCAAAACCTACAGACCATGGAGTATTGTTGACTTAGTCTCCTTTCTGTTCTAATAGGCCTTGATTTTCCAGCATCTTCACTGTAACATGCATCTCTCATGTTTTTCACTTGCCAGGAGTCCAGTGCAGTTACACATCTAACAAACTGGAGTAATTGCATGCTCTGTTCTTTAACAGATGTTTAAGCAGCAGTTACGCTTTTACTTCTGAAAAGATGTATTCTGGGATTTGCTGGCCATGCTTTTCATGATGGCATTGTTTAAGACACCCCCTTGTGTTGCCACTTACACTTTTGCTCTTATTGGAATTTGGATTCTGGGCTAGTTAAACTTTTATCTTAACCCTGAACACCCATTCTCATGCAAGGTGAACTTGGAGAAGTTTCTGCTTAAAAAAAAAAGAGAAGTGAGGGGTGTGTGTGCAAAACCACTTACCCCTTCTGCAGTCTCATGAACTTCTACCAGTGTAACCAATGCAGTGTAGGAGTAGGAATGAGTGACGGAGAAGGAAAGGGCTGCAAAACCTGCTGTTGCTACTGAAAGATCTGCTCAGGAGGCTGTGCTTTGAATCTCTTGGCTTGATTGGAGTTTGCCTCTATGAATCCTGCCTCATGCTAGCACTGATATTTCAAAAGGGGTCAAAAGATTAGAGATACTTCACCAGTGTCCTCTGGTGCAAAAAACAGAGATTAACTTTTGTTACGTCTGAAGCCTTGTGTCTTCCTGAAATGCACTGAGTTCATCAATGAGATTATGTGATTCTTAGTCCTGTACTGTCTTTATAGTTTGAACTACTTTAAAACCTGTCCACACTGCGTTTCATGTGCCTTTGGCTTGAGGGATGCCTGGCAATATGTTGTTTAAATCTCCATTGAAACATGCACGGCTAACCAGTTTCTGTCAAAGATGAGGCAAACTGGTAGGAGCTCTTTTGTACTTGCCATCACACCAGAAGCAGCAGCTGAAGATGTTCATAGGATGACTTATGTCAGAAATCACGTAGTTTAGCAGTTGTCAAGAGGAGGGAAAGCCTTCAGTCTCCTGTTTTCTTGTGATGATGGGATGCATAAACTGAAACATGAGTCTCCATGCTGGAGCTTTTCCTGAGATTCAGCAACATGGTAGGCAGAAAGATGGCTTCTGGTAAAATGTTGGACCTTTTGGTTTGGGGTGAGGTTTTTTTGGTCTTTTTCTTTTTTTCTTTGGCTGTGGACTGCCATGAGTATAGAACATTCCATGGTTGCCTCATGGAAGCCTTGGTACTGAGAGAAACAGATTCTGTAAAATTAGCCTATTCTGTTAATTTGGGAATGAATCAGAATAAATGGTTCTTAGTTTGTGCCTAGAAATATTTCTGAAAAATAAAGGCTTGAAAATCCTTGAAGATGTATGCTGGTTACTTTAACTTTTACATTTACATTTGACTGCTGTGGGTGGGGATCCTCTTGTAGCCTTCCTAAAGGTAGAGTCCGTTCTTTCCTCCTGTTATCTTTGCTGTTAAAGCTGGATAGTGCTGACATCTGCCTTGATGGATGAGTGGATGTCATTCTTGGGAAAAGTATATTTAAGGCAAAAAGTAAATGGTGAAGGATTTTTTTTAAATTCTTCTTTCTTTTTAGTAGTTGAACTAGCTGTTTTGGTTTCTTTTCTGAAGGGCCACAGGAATAAATCTGAACAATGCAAGGTTGAGTTGCACCTGTAAAAATGGATTCATTTTCTTAGCTTCCTCCTGTTCTGCACAAAGCCACAAGCAGCAGAAGTACTGGAAGAGCCTGCTGCGTAGGCTTATGCTAACCGTATGTTAACTTTGCTTAAAAAAAATTAAACCCTACCTCCTGCAGAACTTGATTTGCCATTGAGAAGAGCTTTCCACTTGCTGGGTGTGAAGGGGAATTTTTCAGTCCCTGCCAATTGTGCAGAGAGATGGCTATTGTTACTGGCTCAAAGACTGTAGAAAGAACTTTAATTTCCCTGCTCTGTTTGGTGCCTCTGCAACTCCAGACTGTCTTTCAATGCAAATATTTAGCTGACTCTCCACTGCTGCTGCTTCTAGGTTCCTTTCATTTTACATTTTCTATCACTATCCTTGTGGTTCTTCTACATTGAGTGTTTGGAGTTATTTTTCATGAGATGTTTTTGTTTCCAAAGTAATTTTATTTTCTCTCTAGGTCGTTTATGTATTTGTCTTCACTAATGTTTGCAACATCTCCGAACATAGTATCCTCTGTGAATTTAACTAACGTGCTGTTTACCCTTTCTTCCAGATCCAGTTTCTGATCCTACTTCCACATTTGGGAGTATGCAAGGGACAAACACATCTCTTTGCGTAGCTTGACTGGATATCCCAAGACTAGGATGTTAGTATATTTAAACATTTTTTTTTACATTAAAATGTTGCCAGTATCTTAATTGCACATAGACTACTATTTCTTAAATGTAATTAACTTTATTGGCATTATGCATATTCAGAAGCCTGCTGGTAGAAACATTCTGCAGTCTGTCTGGTGCTTATTGGAGACTTTAAAATGGGTGCAGGAGTAAAAAGAATTTCAGGGTTGCTTTTTAAATGAGCTTATTTAGTGTTACAGCTTTAGCACTCATTCTTGAAAATGTTGGCTCTTTGTGTAATAAGATTAACTGTAGATTAATCCACGAGCATATAAAATCTTTAGACTACGTTCAAGATAGTTATGAAAGACCATTTTAGACTTCTGAATACGTGAAGAGAGATTTTTAAATACTTGAAATAGTCAAATATTTATAGAAATGCTTGCATCAAATAAGTGTTAACAAAACCCAAAATTGCACACTGAAGTCTTTCGATTCCCTGCATTGCAGGTCGTATTATTATTCTGGGACTAGTCAGGAGCTAGTTGTCTGGAAGAGTAAACCCTATGCTAAACTATTTCTTCATATTTAATAATGCAGCTTCCTTAAAAATTTGTTTTGTGATTGTATCACTGTTGCAAAATGAAGTATTGCATGTTTTCTGTTATGTAAGTAATTGTATGGAGGTAATTAGCAGTTCAGAGACAAAGTCAGCATTAAACTGTGCTATTTTGAAAAATGTTGGGTTTTTGACTCAGCTGCTCTTGGAGTCTTCCGTGTATTCAACTGCTACTGTATTTAATTGAATTACTTATTGAACACTAATTCTGAGAGAGCGAACAACTAAGTTGGACAGATCTTGATTTCCGCAGTGTTGTTGTCTAAGATGTCCTTCCCTGGTCCTGCCACTTGTTCCTGCTGATGTAACTGGACTAGGCCAGTGTAACTGGTCTGGGCCAGGAAATTGTTCCAGTCTAGAAATAAGACAAGCATAAATGATTATTTTATCTTCTCTGTGTTCTTACGTAGTCACTTATGTTGCCAGTCAGAAGTGTGATTTGAAATGCTGCTGTTAAGCAGCCTTCCTCCTGTCCCATGTTGCTGTCAAGGAGGAAAAAGAAAAGCTCTATGTAACCCCAGCTGTAGTTGAACACAAAATGCCTCAAAGAAACTGGAGTGCTTCTTTTGAGAAGCACACCTGCAAACATAGCTTACAGAATTGGTGATGTGTGTCTGCGGCTAAAAGGTTAGTAAGACTCCACAAGTTGCTACATGAAATGATGGTCGACATTATGTGACATCAAAAGTGAGAGAGAGATTTATCAGTCACTTGCTCTTTGGGAAAATTTCACTAAATCCCAAAGGTCAGGCTTTTCTACAGCTATTTACTGTGGATTTCTTGCATCTGAGTGTAGATTTTTTTTTTAGAGAAGGTTTACTGTTCCTAGTCTACACTGAGTAATGTTCCATCACATCTGGCAATTTCAGTTCCCGCAGTTAATTTCAGCACCAAATTGTTTTTCTGCTGTAATATTTTGTTACAAAGTTGTCATCACTCATGCTTACGCTTTTCTGTTTCCAGAGGAATATCAGGGCTTGCAGCTTCTTTAGTGCATAGGCATAACCCGACGTGTGACTGAAGGATAACTAAGAATATTTCTGCTAGTATTTGGTTCTGTTGGCACAAGAATTATAACACTAATGCAGCTGTATCTTCCTTGCTGTATGCAAGACTTGTCATGTGCTTACTTTGTACCTTTCTGTTCTTAATACTACAGCTGTGCAAACAACCATAAAGCTGGAGAGCATTGTTAGGCTTAGTTTTGCTTCCTTTGGGTTTGCACCTTGTGTTGTAGATTCATGGAATGAGTCTCGCTTGATGTATACTTGCAAGTGTGACTTCAGTGATGACAAATAGTCGCTATAACCTGCCCTGTAGCTGGTATGAATTCTGTATCTTTCAATGTTATGATGCTCCTCTCTGTGTGTTGATTTGTTTTCAGGGTTTTTGTTTAAGGTGGATAACTTGTGACCCCCTGCCCTGGTTTCATTTATCCCTTCATTTTTGTGTAGCTGCCTGTATCACCTTCTGATTTTGCCTAGATCATCCTTCCTTTTGAGACAAAACTGAGCTGTCCGTCTGAAAAGGCTAAGGGTACTTTTCCAGAATTTCTGGGAGGTCTTTTTAAGATATCACATGTGCTTCATATTCACTGTAGTCAGGATTCAGCTTTCTTTCCATGATCCAGAGCTTTCTTTGCTTTTGTTAGCTTCTTAAATAAGAATTTAGATATACTTACTGGTGTTGTAGTGAAATAATCACTTGACTTTATTAACTGGTGTATCTTTGCATACTGTAAGATTTTTCAGGATGCTGTGAGCTAGCTGGAGTCAAGGTGTACTGTTCATTGAGGAAATTATGTAATGGCTTATTGTGTAGGTTTATTTTACACCAGACAGACTTATAATCACAAATAACAGAGTAGAAATGCTCTTGGCAATTTTTACCTTACAGGTAAGCTCAGTATGTTTACCTCCAACTCAGAAATGTTCAGTTGTTATCATGGGTCTGTTCATTGAAGGTCATCAGATTTTTAATGATTGGTGATATAATTATGTTTAGTTTCCTAAACAGAATCATGTTTTCATTTCCATTTGCCGATTACTGTACAGATCTGAAAAATCTCTGTAGAGATGGTGAAAGGGATATCTATAACCTGAGAGCCAAAAGAAAAGAATAATGTATTGAGTTAATTCAGTAATGAATCATGGTGTAAATGACATCCTGTGGTAAAGAGGTTGTAACTGAGTCACACTCCAGGAGTTTTCTAGATCACACCTGTGGTTTGGTAGATGCTTTTTCTGCTGGCAGTCCTTGTTTAAGTGGATACAGCAGCTTCTACCTACCCTTTCTGGGCTGATTTTTAGCTCTGAATTATTTCAGTTAATGTGATTTCAGTAGGTGACTGTGTTGCAGACAGGAAACAA
Source organism: Melanocharis versteri (assembly GCA_013397845.1). NCBI lineage: Eukaryota > Metazoa > Chordata > Aves > Passeriformes > Melanocharitidae > Melanocharis > Melanocharis versteri. The sequence goes on along the minus strand of VZTG01000656.1, from coordinate 245,739 downwards.
TGTCAGGCAAGACAATTTCTGAGGGAAGGCAACCCTTTTCGAACAGGACAGTTGTGGAGTATGAAATACAGCTCCTATCTCAGCCAGTTCAACTCATGCCTCTAATGCTTCTGCACTATGACAATATGTATCTCTTGAGGTTAGGGTGGAAGCCACTGGTGTCATGTGCTTCCACATAGACAGCTTCTGTGGGAGTGGGAGGGTTCCTCCATGGTTTAAACTGACTTGGACCTCTGCTGTATCTGCTTGTGGCAAGTTGTTCCTAATAGCACACCTGGCCTTTGCTGATCTGTGATACGAGCATTACTGTGGCCATGAAATAAAGTGGAGCAGTGAATTGATGCTGCTGGAAATCCCATCTTTTCTGTGGGAGGCATTTTCCAGGCAGATCAATTCCATCTACTGCAAGGCTATTCTTAAGTTTGTGCCTTAGGAGCGTGGCGTATGGGGATAATCGGTGGTAGTTAATGAATGTCACCTTACCTTTGCTTGGGAGTGAAGCATTAATGGATTGTCTCCAGTGGGAAAAAAGTTTCAAGGTTTTTATTTTGCTGCAATAAGTAATCCAACACAGTTAGAAGTCAAAAAAAATTGCCTCAAGTTTGAGAAATGTTTGGGGCTCTGTATTTTGGTCCATGCTGATTTGTGCTAGTGTGCATTCTCATTCTTGAGCTATTTGACTCTTCTAATCTGTTTGTAAACTTCCTAGCTAGTTGTTACAGTTTCTTATCAGTGAAAGTTATACCTGGTTGCCTGCTGGAACTCCGTACCTGGAGGTTGAACAAATAGGAGCACTGTCTTTGAACTGAGATACTGAAAAGCAACTCCCACTTCAGTTTTTATTGTTAAAATTTGTTTGTTTGGATTTTAGTTTAGTTAAATTCTTTTTTTTGGAAAATTTAGATCCTATTCTACCATTAAGGAAAACCTGTATTTTTTAAGGATGGTAAGTTGGTAGTTACTGAAACTCTTCTGTTGTAATTCTTTGCCATTTTGTGCTGTCTGTATTTTCTGGTTTATTTTCTAAAGTAATAAAATGCAAGTATTTACATGAGAAGATTCCAGTTAGGTCCTGCATTGGTGGTGACTGGCTGTGAAGGAAACCAGGTAGTCGTACAATAGACCTCCTGATCTTGAGTTAAAATGTAAAACAGGAACCCACAGCCCCTGACTTGAGCAACTAGCCAGATCAGTGGTGCAGTATCCACAAATTGGAGGATCCTTTCACCCCTGCAAATCCATATGAAGATTGCAGCTCAGCCTGCCACAACAATTACTGTATCTTGATATGATCTTGAGACAGCCATTGCAATGTCCTTAGCTTTTCTTGAATTCTGCTTCTGAGACTTTTGGTGGGAGATAAGAAGTTTGCATGCCTTTGTATAATTCTCTTCTTGATATCAGATCACACACACAAAAATACTCTTCGTGGGAGGGAAACAGGAGATGATCCATATTTTGCTATACTCTGCACTCTGGCAACAAGCTTTATAACTTGTCACTTCTGGTTTTTTGGGGTTGAATTTTGAGTTGCAATCAGTGAGATAACCTGCCAGTTAGAGTGCTAACATTGGATGGTGAATCCTGTTTGAATTTCTTGCACTGCGACACAACCTGGTAACTTGCTTTGCTTCTCTGCTCTTCCTTGTGGAGGGGAGAGGTCTCCCCTCTTATAGGGTATTTGGCAGGGCACTTTTCTGCTGTGAAGGCAAGTGCATTGCAGCACTGTAGTTCTGATATGTAGCTGTTATGCTGTCATATTTAGCTCATTAAATTTTAAATTTCTTGCTGTGAGTTCGGGATTGCATCAGAGAAAATGTTCTTAGACTTGGTTCTCAGAGGAAAAGGAATAGCTTGGTTGAGAGGGATGCTTGGAAAGAAGAGCGAGGATGGTCTTGCTGCAGCTTTTTTATTAAAATTACAAACTAGTAGTGGAATTTAAATTAAGTTCTACAGGATGGATGGTCAGTCAGAAGGACTTCTGTCAGCAGTTCTTGTAGTTTTTTGCTGCTTTTTTGATTTCTCAGCTTACTGCTGTGGTAAGTTACTGTCACGGTGAAGTGGCTGTTTGGCAGAACATGCATCTTGTTGGCTTCTTGATTGCTTCAAATGAAGCTTCTCCACTGGAGATGCTGTTCTACAGTGAATAAAGCATTACTCTAAGGCCAAAGAATTCTTTTTTCTCTTGAGTTCCAAGGGCCTGTTTAGAGACCCCAGCACATGATAATCCTGTATTCTGTCTTGAGAACAGAAGGTGTTTTGGTGCAAAAAGCTACAGAAGAGCTGTGTGTTGCTATATAGAACTTGGATATAGCGGGTCTTCTAAACAGTACCTGTCTTAAGATCTTTAGTTCTTTTCTTCTGTATGCGTGTGTCTATATTGTTCTTATAGAACCAGGTTGATATTTAAGGTCCCCAGAATCCTCTGGAGCAGGAATGTCTGCAGTAAGTCCCTGAACAGTGCAGTTTCATTAACAAGAATGGGGAAGCATGGAATTTGAAAAATTGGTTGAGATGCGCAGCTTTTTCTTTGTTCCCCAAGAAGCTAAAGGAAAGTTGGTTTAACTAGTAGTTGGAGTCCTTAATTGGTCTCCATCCAGATAACGAGATCTCTCATCATAGGTGGATGGGAGTTTCTTTTATTTTGTTGCATGAATAAAAGAATATTCACAACTTATAATTCTATGCATGTCATGAGACTTAGTGTATATTAATAACTGTCCTGTGACTTTTTTCCCCCCTCCCTTGTTGCTTGGTCTTGCTTTTCTATTAAGATGCCTGTGACTGAAACATTCAAGTTTAATAGATTTTTGTCCTGAAAGAGACAGAATTCCCGTGTTACGCATAGACTGTAGGATTTTTCTGAATTAATTCCTGCTTCAAATCCCATAGCTGTGGATAAATATAACCAATCTTGACCAGAAAATCTAGGCATGAGAAACCCAATAAAAACCTGATGTGATGGTGGTGGCTCTTGCTTCATGCTAGTTAATGAGACTCCTAACATGATGAATCCAAGTGCTGGGGGAGAGGGAAAGGGAAATAGATCTTCGCGATCAGCCCACGCTTTCCTAAATAGCACCTCCGGAATCCTAGAGTAGGGAAAACGATGACCCAGTCCTAGAGTGCATGTCTTGTGTCTTCAATTGGACCCTTGTAAAATTAAAGAGAGAGTGTCTTACATCTGGCTGAGTTTGATCAGCTTCCAGTTTCAGCTGCTGGATCTGGGTATGTCTTTGAGAAGCTGTTTTTCCTGTTCCTAGATGTGTGATTTGTGGCTTTCTCTATTCCCCCTACCCCCCTTTCCAAGTAGTGTTTAATTGCATTTGCTTTGGTAAGCAGCCTCTGTGACCTGGGCCTTTTGTTAATTGCTGCTCTTCCTGTCTTTGTAGCTGCAGCAAATTTGGTGATTACTTTCTTCCAAGTCACTGACTAGGACTGAAATGGCAAAAGTCACAGGGCCAAGAACCAGTACCTGATGGACCTCGCTGCCAGTAGTTTCTCATTGCCACCAATATTTCAAGAGCTGCCACTGAATTGATTTTTAATCTTTTGTATTTATTTGACTGATTTTTGTTTGGTTTGGCTTAGGGTTTTTTTTAATTTTGTTTTTTTAAAATTTCTGGTTATAGTCAAGATGTGTCGTGCCAGCCCAAAAGTCTAAAAATATTATATCAAACCTGTTGTTAATTAAAATTTTAGTTTCGTAGGAGTTTAATAAGAATTTCTGTAAGCCCATGTCGATTGACACCATTTTTGCTATCAATTCCTGAGAACTGTTCATTGGTTTTGAAAACCTTTACCAATTTGAGACCCCAGTACTAACTTGTTTAATGTTGTGACATTTCAAAGCGATTAATTTTTTTTTCTTTTTTGAACCCATTGGAACTTTGTCAATATTTCAAGACTTTCTGGAACTAAACACTGCTGTAAATACTCTTTGAGTAATTCACAGAAAGAAAACCAACACATGTCCATAGAATATTAAGACAATTAACTTACAGATGTTAGTAACACCACCTTGATAGATTTTGTTGAGTGATTATATGCCATTCTATTGAGTGTTTTGTAATATGCTACCATATTCTTACATATATTACCTTAAAAATCCAATCTATATGTGCCTTGGTTTTGACTTTATCTTTGCTTACTTTAAAGCTGTGTGTATATCTTCTCTAACTTTCGCAACATTTCTGAATTTTAATTTATCTTCTCTGCTCTGAATCTTCCTGTCCATCTTCCGACCTCTTGTCTCCTCTTCGTGCTTTTGCTCTTAGTCACTTGTGTTTGGGTTTTGTTGATTTTTTTGAATTTTTTTTTTCCGATTTAGCAGGTCAGGTTTTTTCCCCCATGGTTTTGATAGTTTCTAATATGTTCTTAGATAGTTAAGAAATTTAAACAAAATACGTAGCTAATGTCTTAAGTGACTTAAAATAAAACTAATGTTTTAAGTGACTTGACTCAGTTTCCAGCTTTTTGAAGTTGTTCTTTTAATGTGCAAATTGCTATATATTAGGCTGACTGTTTATTATAAACAAATGCTGATGAATCACTTGTCTTAATTTCTATTGCATCTGGTCCATTGCAGTTGGATTTGATCCTTGTGGATCACTTCCAGCTCTGGATATTCTGATTCTCTGGTTCTATGACCTACTGCTGCCTGGGCTAATACTTATTTAGTCTATTGAGGTTTAGTTTATAAATTGATATTTACAGATAAAATTGATATGCACAGCTAAGGGCTGAAGAGTTGACAACTATGTTTGTCGGTTTTTATTTTCTGCCCTTGCTATGTTGATTTTTTTTGAGTTATTAACAATTTATGCAATAATGCATTCAGAGCAATTGTAGTGTCTTTTTTTACTACCCCTGGAACGATTTGTACGTGTAAGTTAAAGTCAAGCTTTACTGCTTTGACTAGATACATATCTAGGGCTGAATTATGTAGTGACTATTCAAAGGTATGTTTGAGCTATGTTGTCTTGAGGGGAAAAAAGCATTGTTTGACATGCTAGGCTCTGTGTCAATGGCACTCCAGAAATGCATCCCTATCCTTTTCTGAAGACCTTGCATTCCTGTTTTTTGTAGCAGAGAATGTGTCTTTGGCTAATCCGCATTACTAGAGATCAGCCATTGACTATCGACTATCGACTTCTCTAATACTGTTATCTCAAGGAGCCTGGTAGCTTCTTAATGATCACAAGGGCTCTCAGTTTTAAGGGAGAAGATGACATGAGGGCCTAACTGGATTTTTTTTTTCTTTGCAAAGCTTAAATTAAACTGTTGTGTTAAATTGTTGTCTTAAACCATTAGCCATCAAACTACAATTACAGTTCAAATTTATTACAAAATATTTGGTTACAGATGGGTAAAAATGCCAAGAAAATATGAAAATAATACTGTTTAGGTGCAGAGACAAAACTAGTGAAAATTGATTATGCTGAAGACTGCATAGTCAACCCTTTTTTTCCCCCCCCCTTCTCTTTAGTTTTAATTTTTTTCCTTGCTACTCTTAGAAAAATGGCACATACATATTGTGATTTTTATCAGAGGATGTTTTAGGGGATGCTTTACTTGTAGATCTAACAGTTGTGAAATAGCAATAAGTGTGTAACAACCTCTGCATTTGAAAAGTTACTCCACCCTTGCTTCAGTACTAAGGGTCTTCTTTCTTTGTTCTGGGTTTTATTTTTTCTAATTCTTCACTTCCTAGAGAGCCTTCTGGAAAAGAGAGATGTTTTACACTTTTTAAATTTGGGGGGTTTTTTTAATTAAAATATTTTTTTCTAAATTCTTATACTAACATCCAAAAGATGTTTTTCATTGTAAAGGTCACCAGAAACATTTGTAAGAGTTAAATATATGGCTGCTTTGATTGTGAAGAGCGTATCAGAGATCTAAATACAACTGATATTGAAAATCTAATCTGATATATAAATAATACTGATTTCTAAAATACTGGAATCTTCTTTCTTTATCTTTCTTCTAATTCTGTTATTCCCGCAACTTTTCCACTGGCTCTGCTCTTCAGCTGCTATGAACTGTCAGACACTGAAATACGATGATAAAAATATAGAAACTGGAATTTAGCAGAGGCAGCCATGTTAATTTCTGTTCCATTTGAAATGCAGGGAAATATCATCTGCCAAATGGAAAAGGACAATCGGTGGGAAAAGAAATGTTCTTTTCAAGCTTCTAAGAGCAGTGACAATGGAGAGAAAAAATACTATAAAAAGTAGGCAGCTCCTTTTTCAAGATTTTGTTTTCAATGTATTCTGCATGATTAACTGTACACAGTTGCTCTTTTGGAGCCCTGAATGACTGAACACGACATCACAGGGCTTAAACTGCCTTTGCTGCATTGCACTTTGCATTTGGGGGGAATAGGGCTCAGCTTTATGGCAGTTTTACCAGTCTCTAGTATAATTTTTGAATACATTCATACTTCCCTTATTTGCCTTTTTTAATGTCAAACATTGCACATAAGATGTTCTGCTGTTGCTATGCAACTGCTAAATCCAATATTTAATATTAATAAAACCCGAGTGGCATTAGCATCACTCAGAACAGTGGGCTAGCAAACTATGATCGTACAACATCCAAGCTGTAAAACTTGGCAGGGACTTCAGTGTGCAATTGCATGCATGGCAAACTGTGGGGCATGAGTCACTGGCAGTTACTATTAAAAGATTGATGAGTTTGAGTAAAATTTCTGAGGTCTTTTGATTTTTATACATATATATGTATATATATATTTAAAATATAAGTTTTAAACAGAAAGAGGAAGAACAAGGTTGGTTAGCTATTTTCCTTAGGTTTCATTTCAGAGTCAAATCCTGAGGGTCACTACCCATATGTTAAAAACGTTATAAACTATTCGACGTTATAAACCTATGGGTCAATACCCTGATTCTCCTATTTTTCTTCTAGGTCAGGTTGGTCGGCCCTTTCCCACTGTTCCTGCCACTTCCTGAAGCCTGAATTGGCTTTTTTTGGAGGCAGTGCTACTTCTCTGCCTGACAAGGTGCTGTTCAATGGGATGTGTTTCCAGTTTCTCAGTTTCTCCTCTTCACCTTGGTTTCTGATTTCTCCCTATTTCTCTTCACTCTTGACTGTTATTTCACTTTTTTTTTTGGTTCTTGGTGCTTTCTGAGATTAGATTTTTAGTGTTGTACCCCAGCAATGCTTTGGCCATCTAAGTCATGTTGCAGGCTGCAGATTCTGTGGGATCCTGCATCTGATTGCTGAAGATGTTGATGCACTGACACTCTTGCTGATACCCAGAGGGGTATAATGCAATTTGTCATTTCCTTTTGAAGGCTGCTCTCCAAAACAAAACTTTGATATTAGATCTGGATGAAGTCAGAATTATTTTAGAATTACTTCTCTTTTGAAGTGTAATAAACTATTTCCTTCATAGTACATGATCATTTAGATTTTGACTGATATCTTAAACATTGCTATTTTGGGTAGTTTATCTGTCCCTGATTCAACCATTCAAGTTTCTCTAAATTTAAGACCATGTTTTTGATTCTTAAATTTTTTTTGTTTCTTCTTCTGCCACTCAAAGACTCAAACAAGTAGGAGAAGCTAGAATCCCCTAGGTACTTGCAAAACATTCTTAAACCTACAAAGCAAAAGTATTGGAGGGGGAATGGGGGAGGCAGGCAATGTAATAAGTTGTAGTCTTGAATTTTTCTGGTCATATTCTGTTTTTATAAGGTGGAATTTGTCTATCACCCTTAAAGTAATCTTCGTACTTTTCGTAGTCACTCTGCTAACCCATCTTCTCACAGTGTTGGGTATTAATAGGTCTGTAGATTTTTTTACTGCCAGCAGGGGTTTAGTGTAATATTGATTTAACTTTTCCAAATAATGGCAGTAATTTTGGTGCACGTTTTCCCTCCTCTGGAATAAACTCAAATTGATTAGATTTATTTTAAGTGAGGTATAAATCGTGGCATTGAAGTAAATTGGACCATGTGTGTTTTGGATGTAGAATTGTGATTGAAATTTCATTCCTTAGTGATATGGCAATGCTGAATCCCTCTCTTTTTAATTTTCTCTCCTCAAAACTGAAACTCTTCAGGAAACACTGATTCTAATGTTTACTGAAATTCAGAAAAGTAACTGAATGCCACTGAGATGGAAGAATGTATCTTTTTAATTGGGAAGATGTACCTTCTTTCAGTTCGGAGGCTTAAATGAGAGTATTTTTATTTGTGCAGAAATTATTTGGTCATGGAACCTACAGCTTCCTATGTTCTTTTCAAAATGGTTTATTTCAATGTTGTAATGTTCTTTGTTTTTAACATAGCTATTTACAAAATTACAGGAGTCAGTGGACTCTAGATTGTGCTATGATTTATCAGTAGTTCATTCGTCACGATTGACCCGTTTATCTTGTAATACTTGGAGAAAACATGTTGAGCTCTGTTCTTGGAACAGATAAATATAGAACTGCTATTGTGAATATTGTAGTGACGTACTAATCTAGAAAGCTAACAATTCTTTTATTTGCTTTTAGGGTTTGAAAGTATTCTAGAAGGCCTGTTTGGACCTGGATTATTAAAAGATCTCAGTTTGTTTAAAGGTATTCAATCTCTATGTTTGTATCTTGTTCTGCATTTCTAATGACAGAAGCAGCCCCAGCTCTGCCTCTAGAAAATGTGTGTTACCGTGGTGATTTGTGCTTTTTTTTCCCCCTCCCCCAGGCAGTGCTCACAGTTAGTTTCATATTGGCTAAAATTACTAATGAGTGTGTGTTCATCTTTATGTAGCTGGAAGTGTATTTTGCAGTGCTCAGAAAAACAGATTTGTTGTGCATAGATAAAATGTATGTAGTTTGGTAATCTGGGGATTTAGAAAAATGGCGAAAATGAAGCCTGAATCCTCAGAATGCAGGCAAGAATGTTGTGAAACAGGTATTTAATTCAGCGTTTCTCTTTTGGCTCCAGTTGTGTTGTGGTTTATGAATATGAAGTAATTTGCTATTCTTCTGATTTACAGACTGTGAGCCTGAAGGTGTTTCTGATTGGTCTTTTGATGAAAATTGTCTTTTCTGCTGCCTCAGAAGAGAAAAAGTGAAGGTAACAATGCAGATGTGTGAAGCTAGTAGTTGTAAGGGAGGGACAAAGGGAGGGAGTTTGCTGCTCCTCGTTAACTGAATATGGAAAATCTGCAACCTCCTACCCCTTTCCCCTCCTTTGGAAAAAGGTTTTCTGAATTAAAATATGCAAGTTAATGAACAGACTTGCCTCTTTCTCTGCAACTTTTTCTTTGTAGTATGTAATACAGGTGGTGGGTTTCTTTTTTTCCCCCCTGTGTATTAGCTCTTTCTGTTTGGTGTTTTTTATTTGTTTTGGGTTTTCGTGAGTTCTTTGTAAGAGGTCTTGTTGGGAGTCATGAAACCCTCCCCAAGGTAGCCAGACTGTGGCTTGTGCATTTTTACTACAGTCAGATGATGGGCTTATCTTCAGTATGGAAGTGTGGTCCATTTTAACTATCTAGAATCTTGTTCTGTATCTTGGAATCTCCTTCCCTGTGGGCCATATCCTTTTATTAAAGTGCTCTTGTGCATGGTAGATTCAGTGCTGTGCTTGGTCATACTGAAGTCAGAACCTGAACATGGACAGGTCAGGTTTGCCAACACAATAAACTTGCAGTTTATTTTCTTAAGGAGATTATAGTTGCATATAAAACAAAAGCTATGGTGCTATACTGATTGTTGTTCAGCCCACGTGTTGAAATTGTGATTGTTCTATAACACAGGAAGGAAGGATCATCTGTCTTGGCAAAACTTCATTTACTGGAATTTGTAACTACTACTTCTTCCTGCACAATGTAAAACAGCACCAGAATGGATCGCTATCAACTTAGGAACGAAACAAAAGCACTCTTTCCTCTGCAGCAGCTAACACGTAGCTGCATGGCTTGTTCATAAAGGGAGTACCTTGTTGACACTGATACTTGCCATGCTGCCAGTTCATGCGTGTTTTTGTATTACAGTTTTTATTAAGGCATGGGAGGAGGTTTAGGAATGCTTGCTTTTAGGACAGATGTGAGTCATAGTTATTTCATTGAGACTGGCAGCAGGTAACATGTGTGTATACTTGTGGTGTAAAGAGTTCTGTCTTTTTTTTGCCTCATCTCATAAAAGGACAAAATCCAGTGTTAAGCACAGCTCTAGTTAAGCCATTGAATTGATTCAGAAATTAATTTTGTGGTGAGTGAGAGACTGGTCGTAGTCTGAGCCAATCTGATAGTGTATGGGTAGGTATTCAAAAAGGCAGTCTTACTGCCATCCAGCCTCTCTGTCAATTCTGTTGGGTTTGGGTATTTTGGCTTTTTGGTTTGTCTTTTTTGTTTGTTTTGTTTTTGAGGGAATGATATGGCTCCTTTCGGGTGTAGGGGTTTTTGTGTGTCAGCTGAGAGATGGTAGGATGGGAGTGCTTCCTTTCCCCTGTGGGTGCAGCAGATTGCTGCCCTGCTGGCACTGATGTCATTAGTTTGCAATACAGAGTTCAATATGATTCTTTCACAAGAGCCTTCAAATAGTGTGAATTTGACAACATCTTAATTGGAATTAAAATATCAGAGACAATTGTTAGAAAAAACTTTGTAACTTAATTTGGTATTTAGCTAAATGATGGACAGTCTTCAGCTAATTTAGTTCAACTAAATTAGAAATTGTACTAGTTTATTTGACATCTCTTCCATTGAACAGCTTGACTCTTTAGGGAGTTGGAGGCTGTTCATGTGTATCCTCTCACCTTGTTTGGAAAAGAACTGGGCAGGGTGGGATGATTTGGGTTGGTGCTTGTATAGTGCTGAGTGGCAGAATGAAAAGGTGTGTAATTGATGCTGTAGCTGGGAGCAGGATAGCCACAAGCCATATATTATGATAGCATGTGGCTGTGGCTGGCCTGGTTTTGGGGGTTTTTTTGAATACATAATTACCAATACCTCCTTTTGGATTAGTTGAATGATTAATCCATGTGCTTGATTTTCACCTCTAAGTGACATGTAGGTACCTAGTGTAGCAAGTTCAAAACCAATAAAAATCTGGATTTCATTTGTCCGTAAGAATTACCTATAACTTAGGAGACCAATAGTTGTGTGTAACTAAAAATTAGTTCTGGACTGTAGGATGAAAATTGAAGGCCAGTATTAGTTTATTGGCAGAGCTGCTTAAAGGGTAAAAATCTACATTAGCTCTCCCACTCTTTCAGTGATAGTGGTTATTTTTTTTTGCAAGCAGTCAGATTCAATTACATGACTTCTTCAAAGGATGGAAAACCATCTGCTGAAGTGTTCTAAAAAGATTAATTTATTTGTAGCAGTAGTTCTAATTGCAAATACTGAGCTAATACCTGCATTTTTTGGCAGTCAAAATACAGGACAGGTTTTGATAGAGAAATGGACTGAAGTGTCTTCATTTGAAAGAGATAATAAAATACAGTCAGAGAAGGGAGATAGCATCTTCCCAGACACATTTTTTCCCAAATACAAAGAGTTATGTGCAGTAATGTAGAACTTTTAGAAACGGGATTTTTTCTTTTCATCACAGAATGCAGAATACACAACTGTTTCTGTATGGTGTGATAGGAGAATAACTGCTACCTTAAGGAGCTGCTACCAGGTTATTAACATGGGTGCCTGCGAGCAGAAATGGACAGGTACCTTGATGAGCAAGAAAGACCAAAAAAACCAGTTCGCAGCTCTGGCTGCCTTCATGTGGTGAGAGAAAGACTGGGTTCTATGGGACCAAATCTGACAAATTCACATTTGGATAATCTACAATTGTGGTAATTCTCTATTCCTTGTGGTCTTTATCACTTTTCCTTCTAAAACACTGTGGTAGAGAAAAGACCCATCAGCTCAGATGGATTGAAGTTGCAGTCTACTTGCCTTATCTCTTTCTAATTATGATTCCTAATTTTTCTCTGTGGTTTGTTAAATAGTCTGACAGAGCTATCATTACAGAAGAGATCTTCAGCTCCATATAGAATGTTTGTGTGAAATGAGGTAGTCTCTAGTGTCATGTGCTCATAGTTGGAGCTCAAGCCTAGTTTAAGAAAGGCCAGAAGAAAGGAGAAACTGGAAAATGAATCCTTAAAGAGTATTCAGTTGAGTATATTAACGTGGAAAAGAAAACACTATGGTATATAGTGACATAAAGCAATTCATATGTATTAAGAGAAAAAAGGAACACACACACATGGACACACAACTAATCTCATTAGTTGGTGAGAGCAGAACAAGAAGGATAATACTCCTAAGCACATTAACTATTTTATGGATATATTTAAGCTACAAAAATAGCAAGAGAGAACATGACTTCTAGGAGCATATTCTGGATTCTTAGGCTGTTGATGCCAGAAGATTGATTCCGGTCTGCAAAGTTCTCTAAAATACCTGGGCTTCAGTGAAAGGACCTCTCACAATTCTTTCATTTGTGAAGAAGTGTGGTAAGGTACAGCACTTGAAGCAGTTATTTTAAAATTCAAAATTACTCTGATATGATTTGAGTATTTTTAAAAGCTTGTCATTATTTTACACAAATCTGGTGGCCTTTCACTGTGGAGGAACATAAACAATAAGATGTGAACTGAATCATTCTGAAGAGAAGTTATCGCTCACCTAAAGCATTAACTTGTAAAATAATTGAAGATGGCAAAGGAAATATCTGAAAATTAGTTGAAGTTGCAGAACTCCTATGATTTTTGATGGCTTTAGAATGTGTTTAAACTGTGTACAGAGATCCCTAAGTGTGCTGGAACATGCTCTAAAACATTTTTAATGGATTTCATCACTTAAAAACCTCAAGCATTTAGACTGTCAATTTTGTATTGTGTCATTTTAAAATAATTTGATGTGGAGGCTAAAACTTGAAAAGGTTGTTTGTGATAATCTCCAGATGTGTTTAGTAGTAATGCAGGGTTGCAGCTTTGCTTGTGCATCAATATTAATGTAAACATATTGTGGTTCTACTGATGTAGTTTTTCTCCCCCTACTATAGATAACAAATGATAGTCAGTAGCTGTGGATCAGTCAAGTTGTTTGTTTTGAATTTGATAAATATGATGCCAGTCATCTTACTATAAAAACATAAATGTTCAGTAAGTGAGAGAGGTCTTAAAACTAATTAAACCATCTGAATTTTTATTAATGCTAAGCTGAGAGCAGTTGTAGATACTTTAAAGGACATGCTCGTAATTGAAAATGATCTTGATAAATTTGAAAAACAGGACAGACAGACTTGTTTAGTCAAGTCACAAGTTACAGATGTCTGAAAAGTCATAGGATTGTAAAAGTAGTAAACTAGTTTGGGTACTGTATCAAAAGAAGAATTTGTGTTAATACCTGGAGAGGAAAACCTAAATGCTAGTGAAGCCTCAGCTGGCCGTAGCATTTTGAGAGATTAAAACAAGCTGAATAGCACTGAAATCAAAGCAACAAGAATGATACTGTCTTGTAGGTACAAGGAAAGAAGAGTCTCTGGTGCCCTTAAAGCTTGTCTACAGAAAATTGTTCTCCTTTGCGCTGGCTATGAATTAAAAAGACTGTACAGTCTTAAGGAAAAAAAGCATTGGAGAAGACAACCTAGGGATGTTGAAACATTCCTTTCTTACTCAGTGTTCCAGATTTTGCTTGAGGTAGGGTGGGAGGCTGGATTTTATCCCTAGGGTCGACGGGTTGACCAGTCAGCCATGGGTGGTCTGTGGGCAGCCTCCCTCCTTTTTCTCCCTGAAGACGGATAGGAATTAATCTCATCGTGTTCTAGCTTGTGGGCTGTTCCCATTCCATCTCTGTGTGCTGTGGCTTAAACATGAAACTGCTGTTTCCACATCCACACAACAACAGCCTGCATCATACAGTTCTCTTCATGTCAGCAGTTTAGCATTTGGAATTGCTGTATCAACATTTCCTACAAGGAGGCTCTCAGTGAGCATCCAGCACTAGTGCTGACGAGGTCGGGCTGCCCAGGATTAGGTGGTCTCGCAAGGTCGTGCATTGACCTTGCATTTTGAAAACCTGAGGTCTGTGTTTCTAAGACTCTTTGACTTAATTAAATAATTATGCTGTTTATCTTCAGGTACAAAAAGAGCTTTAGCCCTCAGGGAGCATGTGCAAACCAGTCCAGGTATCTTTCTCTGAAGGTGTATTGTTCAATATAGTGATACTGCATGTTCACTGGTGGATTCCACGAATGCTCTGGGGCATGCTTTCTGCCTGAAGAGAAGCACAAAGAGAATAGAAAGTATCCTGTGTTATAAATAATACTTAAAAGTAACTGTTTGTTTATAAATACTCTGAAAAAAAACCCAATGAAAATGCTATCTAGATGTTATTGGGTTTTTCTTCGTCCTACTACCTGCGTGTTGCTACTGAAAACTTTGATGTGATTTAGGACTGTAGAGTGAGTGGGTAAACCTGAAAGTATAGTTCTAAATAACGGTTATTGGGAAGAAATGCTGGAAAATGTAAACAAACACCCTAAAAATTTAGCAACCCCCCACCCTAACAAAAACAAACAAACAACAGAAACCAACCAACCAGACACTCCCAAACCAAACAAAAATCCCTCACTTTTGGAAGTTGACTTTGAATAGCAATCACAATCAAATACTTAGTGTGAAAACTTGGATTTTTCTTCCAGGGTGAAAAAACCTGCAGATTCCTGGAAAAATTATGGTACAATGGATAAGAAAACAATTTAAAAGTGCAATAAGCAGAACTATTTCCTGTATATTTTATTTCACGTAGTCAGTGCTGTACTGAAGGTGCCCGAAGACTTTTTTTTCCTATGTGCAAGGTTAAGTCTGACTCTTTTAGATAACTGTATTTCTTTACATTTTGATGTCTTAGCATGGACACTGATAAAAACCATACATGTAAGGAGATACTCCTTAGTTTGGGGGGAAAAACTAAGCACAGCTGTTTTCTTGCTATTATTCCTCTCCTCTCCTGAATGCAGATCAAGAGATCCTTTACTGAGCTGTTCACCAGCATATGCCATTTAATTTTTTTTTCTTCTGGCTGATCCCTTTTTCTTTGTTCCTTTTCTATGTAGCAAGTGTACAGCTTTAGTTAGCTTCAGTAGATTAAATTCTGCACTTCTTACATTGCCTTTATATGAGTAATACAAAATACATTTCTTTATGGTGAGGCAGGGTGCTACTGGACTCTGTTTCCACTGAGTTGCCAGGCTAGTATTTACAGTGCTTTGTTTTAGATGCAAAAAGTGCTAGGAAGATTTGAAATGCATTGTGTTGGCCAAGGATTATTTTTATTTTAATCTTCTTCCAGAGGTACAGTCTGTTAAAGGGCAGGATGTCAGATCAGGTAGAAGGGGTAATGTTTCCTTCAAGTCTGAATTCTCTGTTCATCTCTTGAATTAAAAAGTTTTTTGCAGTGGTTCATGGGACTTTAGATAGAAGATGCCAGTTAACGCTAATGATCTTATCTAGCCAAATCTCTGCATCAGTTTGCACAGTTTCCTTTTCAAGCAAAACTTCTGTAAAGGCTTAGAAATTTCAGTGATTATTCCAACATTCCTGTTTGCCTGGGTTACTTATATTATTAGTTATTTTGCACATCTGCTTTTTACGCAAACTGATGAGTTTACTGTTATCCTGGTAATGCCTAAAAGATAATGGAGCTGATCTCAGACTCTCTTGTCAGTAACTAGGATAGATCCTGCATAAAGCTTTGTCAGATGCAGCAACACAGTTTCAAAAAGAGGATACAAGTGTGTTCTGTGAAGTTCCGCTTGAAGAGTAACTCTCAGAAGATATTTGGCTTACTATCCAGAAATACCTTTATTGTGAAATCCTGTACAGATACTTAATGTATTTTAGTATCATAGAAGTACAATTGCATTTTCAGTGTGTTCATAAAATGCCAGTGAACTGCTACTGGTTACTGGTACAGGGGTGGCTGGCACTTACTATAGCTAACCATCAGTTCGAATTTGCATGAAAGAATTAAAGTCTATCTCAATAGAAGCTTCTCCTATGGTAGCAAGCAGGTTTGAATCTCTCTGGTATGGAACAAAGCATCAGTCATTTTGTGAGGCCCTTACTCCTACAGGCTCTTACCTTCACAGAATCAAAGATGGTTTTACTCACCTGTTACCTCTGCCATGGCATGTTCCTTATATTTCTGTTTGTCATAGAATACTGCTTTGTCTCTGTACCCTGTCTGAGATAGTATCTCCCTTTGCTTTTGATAGAGAGCTTTTGGAAGCTGTTGAATTACAAATATGATGTGAAAGCCCATCCATGTGGTTCAGGTCAGAGTCCACAGCATTTTGTATTATTACCCTTTGCACACAGTTCATGTGACTGCTGTGTTCGTTAATTTACTATGGGCTGGTCATATAATGTTACTTCTCAAACCTCTTGAAGATGAGACAGCACAAACTTAAGAATTACTTATTTTTTCATTTATCATGATTTATAAATTAATTTCCAGTTCTTTCCTTCCCTTCTAGTCCCATGAGAATATGAATCTGAAATCGACTTATACAGTAGAGGCCAAAAAACCAGATGCAGCCTAGATATTATGGTAACTGATACTTTATAAAGGTTAACAACACAGAGCGCTCCCTAAAGCCAAAGAGTGGCTGTGTATACATTCCTGCAGTAGGTAAATACAGGTATCTTTAATATAGCTTAAAATGAAAGTGGAAGGAGAGGGGCGGTAAAGAGATTGTTCTCCTGATCAGGAGAAAGGCATTAAACTGAAAGAAATGAGAAAAGGGGTGTGATTTAGATTTTGTATTTTTGTAATCTTGTCTTCTAGTTCCTCGAGTGTATTTAAAATAAATGATTTATCCTGGCATCTCACATGCTTAATTGTCCTAGTTTGAATATATTCTTGAGATTACTCAGTTACTTCCAATTGTGAGAATGGATTTTATTTCGTTGTAGGTGTTGTAACAGCTAACTTAAGTTAAATGCACTTAAAAGTGGCTACTACTGAGCCTCTTGGTCATTTTTTGCTCAGTTTGCATGAATGATGTGTAGAGTAAGGAGAACTGTGTATGTTTTGTCTTCAACAGTTATTTCTTGGATCTAAAAGTAATAGCCAAAGAACAAGTGCTAGATACAAGATTTGCAGCCAAATGTTGTAAATTATCTGTTTTCTTCTTTATAATAGGCTCTTATTTTCTGTATTGTTATCAAATCTTGTAGGCTTCTGCTGCATTTATGTCTTGGGTTACAATGTAAGGTGTAACCAAAGTATGTATTCTACCACCCCCTACATCACCTTCTGATGAACTGTTAATGGTGGGTCCTTTGTAACAGCTGCATACCCCACCTAAGAGTTGGGTGTGGTGTTGTGTTTGTTACACCCAGCCTAAGGGTGGTAATCTCTGTTAATGTGCCATCAAGGACTCTCCAAAATATCCTGTGTTTCATAGGATTACATCATTCCATTGTAAAACTCCCTGCCCTGCGGGAGGTACTGAACATTTGTGCCTGGATTTGAGAGTATATAATCTCGAGGTTTGGGGACTTGGGGGAACCACCACTGGACCTCCAGAGAAGGAACAGACCTTTCCACAGGACCACTGCTTTGACAAGACCATCTCCATCATTTCAATGGGACTGCAACTACCATTTAATCAGAGTGCCACCACCACCCTGACAAACAGGGTGCCAGGCTGTACTCCGGATTTGTCAGTTTAAGCCAGTGTTTCTGTACTATTGCCTTTATTGTAATGATCCTATTAAATTGTAGCTCCATCTGGAAATCTCTTGAAGGTATTTTACCTTCAAACCAGCACATATTTTGGTGCCCGATGTGCGGCATCCTGAGAGAAGTCAGAATAGCAATTTTGGATTGTATTACAGAAACTGCCTATTCATCATGATGCTTGACATGTTTACATGGATGTTGTACCTTGCTCTCTATATTTTTCTGCACATGGGGAACTATTTGCCATTGTGATGCTCCTTTTCAGACCAGGGAATGGTATGAAAATTGCTTTGTTAAGTTTTCCATGTCTATTGCGTGATAACTTCAGAGGCAATGAACCTCATTCGGAGTGTATATTCAGTTTTGTTCACCTGTCCTGGTCTGGACTGCTACATCTGGGCCATCATTAATACTTGCACCCAGCCCATGGGGGGAAAAGTATAGAATGATTTCTTCCAGCCTTTCAGGCTTGACACAGCAGTTTTAGAGAATATTGAGTTCTCTCTGAATGTCAAGGACGGCATAATCTTGTTGTTAGTTTTGCTTTGTCTTCTTTGTACAGCCTGCACTGTGTACACCATGCTTGGAGTCAGGACAGTGCTTGGTGTGGTACAGCATATTCAGGAGGAGGAGGAGAAAAGAAGAAAATCAGCAGGCACCATGTCCTCACAAACTGTCACTGAGCCAGGACAGCCTAAGCCAGTAGCAGTTGCCCCCATTCAGAAAAGGAAATCAAAGAGCAATTCAGTCCACAGAGTGACTGATGAGGAGGCAGCAGGACCTTCGTACCCAGCAGAAGAGACAGGGCCAGAGATCATCACTTGCTCTCTATCCCTGGGTGAGCTGCAGAGGGAGTTCACCCACCATGCAAATGAGTCCATTCTGACCTGGCTGCTCTGCATCTAGGACACCACAGCTAATGACACCATTCTGGAAGGATGTGAGGCTGGGCAGTGGGGATTGCTGTCCTGTGATGTGGTCATTGACCAGGGTATCAGGAAAACCCAGGAAACTCTCAGCCTCTGGCAGCGACTGCTGGCGAGTGTAAGGGATATATACCTTTGTAAAGAAGACGTCCATGTGCAACGAGGAAAATAGAGCACAATGGAACAAGGTATCTGATGCCTAAGGGAGTTGGCTGTGCTGGAGATCATTTCTTTGGAAGATGAGAGATTCCCTAAGAGCCCAGACGGCATCCCGTGCATGTCACAAATGTGGTTGAAATTCACATGGTTTGGATGAGAAATATACTCCCACTACTTAGCGATGCTGCAATGGAGGGAAGGAAAAGACAAGGTGGGTGCATTGGTCAACAAAATAAGAATTTACAAGGATGCTGTCCCTGCCCTGTTATGCATCCATGTCTTGTCCATGGAAACAAAGCTGGCTGAGCATGTTTGGAGCTTGGAAGAGAAAATTGAAGAGGGCCACCAGAAACTGAGGAAAGAGCTCGAGGAAGAAATTCACCACATCTTGACAGAACCAACAAGAGTCTCTGCCATTAGGAACAGGTGTCCCTCAGCCAAGGAGAGAGGATACGCTCCATGAGGTAACCTCTGGTTTTTCCTTCAGGAGCATGGAGAAGACATGAAGGAAGTGGGATGGAAAACCCACCTCTTCCTTAGCCACCCGAGTACATGAACTGAAAGGAGGAACAACGACCGCGAGAACCTCATCTAGGGTCAATGCTACTCTGGTCTCTCATAGACAAGACTCCAGATGGTAAAAGAATGATGATATGGTTGACCCTCTTGAAGGGACCTCAAGGCCGTATTTACAGGAGGAGAGCAATGTGTACCATGACCAGAATTAGAGGGGGGCCCTGCCTCTAGCCAGGTAGAGGAAAGGGACAAGCAGATCTGTTGGACTGTGTGGATCCGATGGCCTGGCACATCTGACCCATGAAGATATATGGCTTTCGTTGACACCAGCGTTCAATGTACCCCGATGCCATCAAGGTATGTGGGAGCAGAATCAGTTTCCATTTGTGGGGTGACAGGGGGATCCCAGAAGCTGACCATACTGGAAGCTGAAGTGAGCTTGACTGGGAAGGAATGGCAGAAACACCCCATTGTGACTGGTCCAGAGGCCCCGTGCATCTTCGGCATAGACTGTCTCGGGAGTGGGTATTTCAAAGACGCAAAAGGATATTGCTGGGCTTTTAGGCTAGCTGCTCTAGCGACAGAGGAAATCAGACAATTGAATACCCTGCCTGGTCTCTCAGAGAACCCCTCTGCTGTGGGACTGCTGAGAATTGAACAAAAACAGCTACCAATTGCCACAGCAACAGTGAACCATCGGCAATACTGCGCCGACCAAGACTCTGTGATTCCCATACATGAGATGATTCGTGAACTGGAGAGCCAAGGGGTGGTCAGCAAGGCTCATCCACAGCAGTCCTTAACAGCCCTATGTGGCCAGTGCGTAAGTCCAGTGGAGAATGGAGACTGTCAGTGGATTACCATGGCCTGAATTACGTCATGCCACTGAGTGCTGCTGTGCCAGACATGCTGGAGCTTCAGTACAAGCTGGAGTCCACAGCAGCAAAGTGGCATGTGACCACTGACATTGCCAATGATTTTTCTCTGTTCCTTTGGCAGCAGAGTGCAGGCCCCAGTTTGGCTTTACGTGGAGGGGTGTGCGGTACACCTGGAACTGGCTGCCCCAGGGGTGGAAGCACAGTTCCACCATTTGCCATGGACTGATCCAGACTGCACTGGAAAAAAGTGAGGCTCCAGAACATCTACAGTACATTGATGACATCATCGTATGGGGGAACACAGCAGGGGAAGTCTTCAAGAAAGGAGAGAAGATGATCCAGATTCTGCTGAAAGCTTGCCATTAAACTAAGTAAGGTTAAGGGACCTGCTCAAGAAATTCAGTCTCTAGGAGTAAAGTGGCAAGATGGACATTGCCAGATTCCAACTGGAAGTGATTAACAAAATAGCAGCTATGTCTCCACCAACCAACAAGAAAGAAATACAGGCTTTCCTAGCTTTTGGAGGATGCATATCCCAGAATACAGTACAATTGTAAGCCCCCTCAATCTCATGACGCAAAACGATTTCCGGTGAGGCCCTGAACAACAACAAGCTTTTGAAAAAATTAAACAGGAGATTGCCCACGCAATAGCCCCTTGGCCAGGCAGGATGTAAAAAATGTGCTCTTCTCTGCAGCTGGGGAGAATGGTTCTTCCTGGAGCCTCTGGCAGAAGGGACCTGGGGAGACCCGAGGATGACCAGCGGGGTCCTGGAGTCAGGGATACAAAGGATCTGAGGCCAACTGCAACCACCATTTAAATTGAGTGCCACCACCACCCTGACCAACAGGGTCCCAGGTTGTACTCTGGCTCTGTCGGTTTAAGCCAGTGTTTCTGTATTATTGCCTTTATTGTAACATTCCTATTAAATTGTAGCTCTGTCTGGAAGTCTCTTGCAAGGTATTTGTGTGGGGTTAATTCCTCGTGCCAGTTTACCTTCAAACCAGCACAATTTACAACAAGAAAACAGGACAAAGTACAATGTTCTGAAGCAGCCAAAAAAAAAAGTTTTGATTTCAATAGATTCAGCTCTGTGCTGAGTACCTAAAAATGTTTTGAATTTGGTAAAATACTGAATGCCTAGGGAACTTTATTAATTCTGGAGTCTGGAAGATCTTACAAATATTAAATATCTTTGCAGGAACACTTAGTCTGTCTGGATGAGCCAGCCTCGGAAGCTGGACAAGAAGCTCTGCTTAGACAAGAGCAAGCAAAAATCATTCGTTTTGAAAGGCAAGCGGAAGAGTTCCTCAATGCAGTCTTTTACAGAAAAGGTTGGTTTTAATGGTGGGAGGAGGATGCGGGAAGTAGTCTCTCTTGTGGTCTTTTTGCATGCAATGTAGGTATCAAAGATCTGATGTTCAAGTTGTTCCTGTATGTTCAGTATTTTTCGGTCGTCTTCTTTATATATGTTTATCAAGGATAAAAATTGACTCTCAAGTAATGTAGCAATGTAGCAGTGTGGGCTTGGGACATAGGAAGAGAGTATAACTATTTAACCCTAAACCAAATCTCTCCATGAGAACACTGGTGTTTTCACTTTTGGAGAGATGACTCAGTTCTTACCCTGCAGAACTGTTGTCCATAACCAGTGTTTAGGTGAGTGGGCTGTTTGGAAGAAAGGTCAAGTGGCAGTGGTGGTAGTAGGTGGGTAATGTGTTTTTGAAAAAATACTTATTTTATTTTGATGGGATATGTACTAATGCAGTTTTTCTTAAAGGTCATCAATCTCTTCACTATTGATGATGATTACCCACCCTATTCCCAACAATCTGCAGTATAAAATATTATTGGAATAGTGCTAAGGGGGGTATACGAAGAATTCAAAATGTGATCAGCAAAAGAATTGCTGTAGAACATGCTCAATGCTAGAAAATCATCTAAATATCTTCTGGAGAGTTGTTGCTTAAGCTGTGCTCTTAAGGAAGGCACAAAGCTCATTTCACTGTTTTCTACAAATCTGAAAAACATGAATCCAGAGGTTGCTTCCAAATGCATCCTGAATGAAAGTACATTGTACTTATCAGTCTAACCCACGTGTGAGAAAATCTGCCAAATCAGTAATTCCAGCCTATCTGCTGGGGGACAATGCAAGTCTTCAGTTTAACAAATTAGAAATTGCTGTAGCCAGTCCTCAGCCCTTCCTTCCAGTGACCAAAATATTTAAAGGTGTTTTAAGTAGATAACAGTATCTTAGCCTTTCTTTTATGACTCAAATGAATAAAGACAAGCTATACATTAAGATGCTTCTATACTTTTTGCAATACATGCGGGGTAGTAGGAAGGATAGTTACTGCATTACTACTGATAGTTCAGATAATGCCTTTATTCCAAGACTTCTTTTCAAGTTTTCTTTTTTCCTGTAAGGTTAATGTTTCCTTTTGCTTTTGAGTTTATCTCATTTATCTTCAAATCCAGAAGGAATTTAAGAAAACTAAAGTCTAGAGAAAATACAGGTTTTTTCCATATTGCTTTTTCTGGTGAGGAAAAAAAACACATTTCCATCACTTCCAAATTGTTTATTAAAGTCTTCAGTCCTTTAACACTAAACTTAAATCTTTATGTATGATGTGTGTGTCTTTTAGGAAAATACGCTTTTTTAAATTCGTTGGGGAGCCAGCAGCAGATATTGCAGTGTGCTAATGAAGGGTATAATACTCTGTCCATGGCCAGATACCCAGAATAAAAATAATGAAACATGTCAGATGTTTACGAATCTTTGAGAATTTTTTTTTAATGTACTCTTGTTTTCCTTCCTCAGACAAAGCTTAGGGCAAGAGTAATAGGTGAGGGGTAGAAGCCTGGCAGGGAGTCATTTCCGAATCCTTGATGCATCATTGTCAAGCTTGCCTGTATTTAGATTGCTTGAAATCTAACTCGTGCTACTGCCATAAGATCCCCAGGCACTGTCATACCAAAGAGGACACAAAGAATGGCAGAACTCTGACATTCCTACTTTGCTCAGAGATGCTGAGCTCCCCTGGCTTCATGCCAGCAATTAGTTTTGTCTTCTTTCCATCCACACTGCCAGTAACATTTGAGATGGGTATTTTGTAGCTCAGGTAGATCAGACAAAATGCAGATGCTCTGTCAAAACTGGCCACACATTCATGTACTGAACATGAATAGAGAATGCTGATTAAGATCAGCAAACTTTTTGAACAGGTTTACTGTCCAATAATCTTATGTCCTTTCTCTGAAACTTATGTCCCTGGCACTCTGACCCAGTAATACTTCCTTCAGATATTCGTATTTTTCTAGTCAAAGCAGAGTGGTAGTACGTAGTTGTCTGTTACCTTTACTTTGTGGCAGGACAGGACTTTCTTCTGGTTTAATGAAATCATACTTTTATTTGTTTAATACTGCCCTTTTAAGATTTCCATATAAAAATACACAAAAGCTGTTAAAGCTTTAAAGCTCAGAGGTACTGCTCTAGACTATTTATAGCTGATAATTATTTGATGTATTTTTTGTTCTCTGAGAATTTCTATGTTTTAGTTAATTTTAGTTTTATTTTATTAAAAAACCTGGATGGATGGAGTCAAGATAAATCTAATTGATTTCAAGTGACGCTGGAGGGGCACCAGCACATATTTTCCACTGACTTTTGAACAGCTTTAATCCTCAACATTCAGGCTTTATATTAAGCAAGAAGACTTTAATGTGCTAGGTACCTACCCTTCTGCTAGAAAGTGGAGTTTTGTGTCCTGAATTAGTGAGTTTATCTTGAACAGCACTAGAAAGTTGTCATTCTGGGCTGATTCTTACTGAAGTTACAGATTACAAGGATGCATGGCTGTAGGCATATGTAATATTTTATTTCTGAATGTGTAAATATGTTCAGCTGTAAGCATTTTTGAAATGAACGTATGAACATAGTGCACAGTAAAGGCCTGATTCTTCGTTCAGAAAACACAAGTGCCATAGAACTCAGCATTCCTGCCAGCCCCACTTGTATATGCTGAAAGCACATGTCAAACAGTTGGTATCCGTGTGATCATGCCATCAATTTGTGCCCCTCTGGGCCTCCCTAGAACCTTTCTATGTCCTTAAGGAGGTTATAGTGAAGAGGTTAGAAAGTGGAAAAATTGTCACCACAGCAGAGCAAAGCCTCCACACTTTACCAGGCTGGTGTTCTTGTGGTCCATTTGGGAAGCAAGTGAGATCATAAATGTATCAAAATATGAGTTTGGCTCATTTTTTGGTGTCTTCTTAAAACTGTAGTATTTGATACTTAGCAACAAGTAAAATCTACAGGATGTTTTAAAGAAAATGGTTACATATTTACATAAATGTCCTGTAAATTTACAGCTATTATGCCCCTGTAAGAATGTACATGGCGACTGTATAAGATCTTAGGTGTAGAAAGCTGTGCTTAACAGAAAGGAATTTGGGCTTGATAAGTATTTAAAGCTCAATATGGTGTTTCATCAAGAAACACAGTGGCTGCTTACTGCCGCTCTTTGATTTGTGGGCAGCTCTGCTCAAACCTTCATGTCAGTCATCTTTTACACGTACAGTAAAGCTGTTTTGTTGAATTGATGTACTTTTGACAAAAATGGTGGCAAAAGGCAAATCTAACACTGCAATGTCCCACAGAAGATTTTGCTAATGCTTCTAATAGCTCAATCTCAATAGAGTACCTTTCAACCTAGGCAGTTTTTTTAAAAGAGGTAGTAAACACTTCTCTATTGTTCCCTCTTGAGAGCTGCTTTTAAAGATTTATTTGGTCTTCTACTGCACAGTTTTTTCTGAATGTTTCTTCGGTAATAGAAAATCAAATCTTTTGAGCCATTTCTGGAATAGTGGTGTGGTTGTGGTGTGCTTTGGGGTTTTTTGGGGGTATTGTGGGTGGTTGGTGTTTCTTGTTGTTGTTGGTTTGGGGTTTTTTGGGTGTGGGTTTGTTTGTTTGTTTGTTTAAAAAAACCCAAAACTGATTTGGCCAGAGAACACAGTGTTTGAAGTGAAGTGGCAGGACTTAGCTTCTGTGATTTAGGAGTTACATATTTACTTTCACATCACAAATTACTACTGGTCTAAAATAGTAATTTTTGTGAATAAATTTTTTGGGTTGCCTACATGCCCAGATACCTTTTTATTGATACAATATTTAATAGAAATAAATTGGAATGCCTACTTGTTCTATTTCACATCCCTTACTAATACTAATACATTTAGCAGCTCTTCTAGAAATAGAATTACTTGTCATGTGACACATCTTGGGTTTTTGTGTATATGCAAGATCTTTGGATAATTCCTGATGCTGCATTGATTGCAATGGTGGAAATGTCAAAAGGAATAGATAGAATGAGATGCAAGACACTTGAACATTTGATCTTCATGTGAATAATTTTAAATTATCAGAACTATAGGGCTTTATTTCTCAGTGAACTTTTAGGGGGCTGCTGCAACTTTATTCTTCATTTTACCCTTCTGTAGCTGCAGGTAAGTTACGCAATTCTTCCACTGTATAACTTGTTCAATATTTTTGGAATGAGCTCCATTACTTGGTACTTTAGCTCTCCTTTCCATTTCCACACCTCTTAAAGGTCTGGTTGAATATATCTATATTTAAAAACAAAATACGAGATTGCGTATTTCTTTTAGGAAAGTGTTATTTTGGGAAGGCTGTACGAGAATTTGCAATGGTTCTTATTCAGGTATTCTAAGGCTAAAGTACATTTTCTATAGAAACTATTTTATGTTTGGCTTTCTTTTTTTTTTCCCCTGGATTTTTTTTTTTCATAAATAAACAATAACTTAATATAAAAGCTGTTTTACTTAAAGTGCTTCCTTAAAAGAAATCTCTAATGTTTTCAGACAGTCCTAGGGTCTCTGACCCCAATATTCCCCTAGTGGCCCGTGAGATCATGCAGCGAATGATCCGACAGTTTGCTGCTGAATATACCTCAAAAAATAGCTCTACTCAGGACTCCAGCCAGCCCAATAGCACAAAGAACCAAAGCCTGCTGAAAGCATCTCTGGTCGCCTCCTCTCCCACGGCTGCAACTGCTCAGAACCCTGTGCTCAGCAAACTGCTCATGGCTGACCAAGACTCACCTCTGGACCTTACTGTCAGAAAGTCTCAGTCAGAACCTAGTGAACAAGGTAGGACTCTTACCAGTGTCTTGCATCCTGTGGCAATCCATTAATGGCATTCTTGTTGCAGAACCATACAATTAGAAGTTTGCACTTTTGCATAAAATGTAGAGTGGAAAAGCAGTAGATGTTTTTACAATAAAATAATGACTAGTTCAGTGTGGCTGGGAGAGAAAAGACTTTTTGAAAGGATGTAGACCCATAGACATGAGAGATTCTTCTGAATAAGGGCAAAGGGGATGGATATGCTCCAGACTCTGAGGATAAATGTGCTGTTCCTACTGGGAGCTGCAAGAAACATTCTGCCAAAATAGACTGTACCCTTGCTGATAAGAGAAGTTCACGTGGTTGTGAAAATCATAATGTTGTCTCTTCTCTGAAGAGACAGTCTGACTGAAGGGCTGATTTATTTTCTTTCCGGTCATGGTGTGAGAAGAGTATCTTTTAAAAGTCTGTGAGAAATTGCTTTGTGAAGACTGTAAGAATGATACCCATGAACTGCACTAAACTTCCAGGTTTGTGTATTTGGAAGAAATGTCTCTTTTCTATCTTAAAAATAGACTTGTTCTGCAGAGCACAGATTGAATAACTTGTAACAGTGTTTCAGAGCTTATTTTAATTCAAAAACCTTGCTTTCCATCAAAAATGCAATTTTTTAAAAGAAGCAAATTCTGTGAGTGATATAGTATGTGAACTTTTCTTTTCTGAAACTGTTGAATCCTAAATGTATCGTACTGATTAAAATTAGACCGTTTTACCCTTCTTTAGAAAAATGTTTGGGCTTGAAGTCATTCTGTCCATCTGCAAATGGAAAATGTGCCCTCAAAAAAAAAAAAAAAGCCTTTTTCTAGCTAGGACAGAAGAGTAGGTATCCCTTTATTCTATTAAATTGGGTTTATGAAACTTCTTGTAAACAGGTTAATTTTATGTGTCCAGTAATATGCAGCTTGGACATCTGGACACATACTGCACTTACAGCGCTTATTGAAAGCTGTCGTTGCACTTCAGTTACAAACTGCAATGAGAGGCTGAATAGGGTCTCTCTTGAAATATGGGCCTGTACAGTTAGCTGATAGGCATTTGTTTCTATCTGTCTTTATTATAAATGCTTTTTGTGAGTGTGTTTTGCATGTATGTTTATAAATGTTAAACTGTTCTCATTGTTAAATGTTTTGCTGAAAGAAAGAGGGAGAGAATCAGTTTTGCTTTGTTTCTTTTTAATTAGAGCGTGTACATGAACTGTTCTTTAGCTACCATGTGATGGAAAAAGCTGTAAGATAATGTTCATAACACTTGTTATGAAAGTAGAACATGTGCGTATTGACTTATACAGTAATCTGTTTGCTGATGTAAATTTTTTTTCCAATTTACATTTCATGTAATTGGAAAGAGATTTGCCAAACTTGTTAATGAGAGATTTCAGAGGCTGTCATGAAAGATTGCTAGTGGTGCTTTGTACTATATTTTGTTCTAGTGGGTTGAGGGGAACCCAGCTAGTTGTAAGCTTCTCCCTGGGGTGTGAGGTTGGCCCTGCTTCCCCTCAGGAGCTTCTGGGTCGTACTGACCCTTCTGAGGGAAGAAGCGTGGATGCAAGTGCCTCTGGAAGCTGCCTGTGCTGTCCAGCCTCTTGAAAAGGAGGAAAGACTTGATCCAGTCCATGTCTCTTTTGCCTGCATAAGAGTTGTTCAAAAAGAAAATATAATTTTCTGCTTGCTTAAGTTTGGGTTATGGTGTGTTCCCAAATGCAGTGGGTGGAACAGCTTTCCGTAAGTTAATTCTAGTTCACTGTTTATCATGTTTTTTCTCCATATGTCAAATGAGAACTTTAAGCAATCTGAAAGCCGTCTTACATTGTTCTTGTGTTGGGTGGTATTTACTTGATTAGATGAAAGGAGCGAGGAGCTCTGATGTGTCTCAAGTTTACTTTGCCAACAGGTTTCATTTATCTTTGCCTCATAAATTCCTTGTTTCAAAGTTTCCAGGAACTTCAGATGGCTGGGCTGCTTCAATGACAATGTTGCCCTTATTAAAATGACCAGAATTTCAAGCTGCTTCAGTGCAGTAGGAGCAAGGCTTTTCTGGTGAAACAGACTCACTCTTCTGGTGCCTATAAATGCAGAGTTTATGTAAGGGTTTGCAGAGGAGCATGGGGGGAGCCTGAGGAAGTGCTGTTAGTGAGAGTGGAAGAAGCAGTCTAGCAGGAAAACCAATTTGGCATATGGAAGAGAGGGAATAAAATGACACAATAGAGGAGAAAGACAGCAGCTTTTCCAGTAGGGACCCATTGGAGACACGAAAAAAAAAAGATGAAGCTGGCTGCCATGTGGAAAGGAATCTTACGTCTATATGTGTGTTCATTTAATTTGCAATATGAAATTCTCGGTGAATTTTCCTACAAGACATTTGGATAAAAAAAAAATCCAAATACTGGCTTGCAGCCTCCCTTTAAGGAGGGGAGTATCTCAGAGATTTGAAGATTGTCTCATTTTGGGACCCCTGAGAAGTAGTCATGTGGTAGGCTCTGTTGTATCCAGAACTGTTACTTGTAGGTAATTTTTTATGCTATGTCTCTTGTAACAGATGCACTTTTAATTTTGTTAATTTTTGTTGTGATTTCTGAAGACTATATTGTAGTCACATGTAAACCATATTGCAAAAAAATTCCAAGTCTTATTTTGTTTAAAAATACAGTAAACCAAAAAATGTTGTGTGCTAAAAATGACTTCAGCTCAGACGACTTGCTTTGTCTTTTCAGCTGAAGACAAGATCAGCATGGCTGATCCTGCTTCTTCAAACACTGAAGTCATTCTTTTGTCTCTACAGACGGTGTGCTTGATTTATCCACTAAGAAGAGTCCTTGTGCTGGCAGCACCTCTCTGAGTCACTCTCCAGGGTGCTCCAGTACTTCGGGAAATGGGTAAGAGAAAGCAACTTACTATGACCTTTTAAAACAGTTTTTTACTGAAAATGTGTGATTAGCTCCTGTTAATTTTAACTTACTTTTGGTGTTAACCCTTTGGAGTAATGTGTTTTCAACTTGTACCTTTGGCAAATACCTTCACCCCACCTGCCAAATAAGAGTTATTGCCAACTGAGACAGGTTTAACTTGCAGTTAAGGACTGTAATATCTGTTATTTTGGCCAATTTGGTACTTAGCCAGAGATCTTTCCATTATCTGTTTCTTGGGTTTAGTTATAGGTGATTTCCATGGAGGTGCAAGTTCAGTTAAATGCATGAAGAGTCTTAGAGGCTTTGCAGTATATTTAGACTTAATTTCACTTTGGGCAAAGTTAGCTAACAGGAAAGTTTATTTTAGGGGTAACAATGATTTGGGTGGTAAACCATGCTGAATTAGATTTAAATCACTGCATGATTTTTGTTAATATTTCCTAGCATAAACCACAATTTAGAAAAGGACATGGGGCAGGGAGTATGGTAGTTCAGAAAACTTTAAATGTGACTTTGTATTTGCGATTGTACTGTAGTACTGAACAAGTTTTTTTAAAAATAATCACATAGTACTGTGGTGTACTACTCTTGCCTAATCAGTTCGAGCTGTGAAATACTGTTAAATTTAAAAAAACCCTTTAGGTTTCGTATTTCTAATGGTCACCATTTGCATACATTTAGAAACCCTTTACTTTTAGTTAGGGTTGTACTGGAGAGACTGACTGGGACTAAGAAGGGTTTTGGGTGTTGATTATCTTGAAGCTACTGTGAACAAATAATTTTTTATTGAAGTACAGAAATAGTATATGGTTTAAAGTGCTATTTAATTGCTGGATTTAGCTTTATGATAGCCTTTGAAAAACTTGAAAATCTGAACTAACAACCCACTTCCACCACCAATCCCATATACTGCTAACAGCTGATTGAATTTTTGCATTTCTCTTTGGAAAAATATTACTGTCTTAGATTTCACCCTTCAAGACTATTTTTCTGTTTCATATTTCTAATTATAAAATACTTCAGTCCTTCTTTAAAACTTAGTCTTAGTACTTCTCAAAATTCTTTAGCATAAACCTTCCCCAGCAGCACTTCTCTTTTAATTCTGAACAGGTTATTTCCAGCTTTATTTTCCTAGGAAGGCAGCAGAAGCCACTGAGGCTCTCTACTGCTTGTTCCCTTGTTTGTGAATCAAGTGAGGGCCAAAGTCCAACACACAGGGATGACAGGGCCAGCATCTGGCACTGTCCTGCTCAGTCCTGTGGGTCCAGAGAGGATGCGGCATACTGGCACCTGTGGTTACTTGTACAGGTGTGTGGTTTATGAGGCTGGCTGCAGTTTGTTTAGCATCACTAAGTTGGGTGTAACCCTCTGTTAGCTGCCAGTATGACCTTTATTTAGGTGTAGAATCACTGGTGCACGCTGTGATGCTGATACATGCTGTAGAAGGGGTGGAGAATGCACATTGTCTGAGAGGGTTCTCTGGAACTGCAAACTTTGATCCGTTTCTCTGGATTTTGTTCTGAATCCTTGTTGACTCTTGTTGTGCACATGTATGACTTGTTGCATCCTGGAGAGAAGTGAACAGCATGTGCATCAAGCATTGTGTATGTTACATGCCAGGTCCTTTCAGTGGATGTCTTTTCCCTAAAGACTTTTCTTAAATCCCAGTGTGATGTTAAAAACAATAATGTAGCTTTTCAGTACTATGTATCCTATCCATAAGTAATGCTGACTTAGCCAGAGGGCTTTACACCAGTATAGTGTCCCAGAGCATTAAAATAGATTCTCTTTGTTAATTTGTATGCTGAACATGGAGGAATTTGGAGGTGGATTTTGAAACCAATGTGACTTAGTAACTACAGGGGGCTAAGCAATCAAAGCATTAAAATAGATGTGATTCTCTGCAGCAGTAGTACTTAATTTCATAGAAAGAACACTTGTGATGAAAAGGAAATGGTAAAAATACATACTGCCTTTTTTTTCTTTTTTGTTAACCCTTGATCTGGATGGCAGTTGGAACTTAGATCTTTCTTTTCCTAGCCATGCTTTATACCAAATGAGATTCAGGGCTGTGTATATATGCAATTAGTTGTTAAGAGAGCAGTTTGGTAAGTCTAGTGAAGTGCAGCGTTTTTCTTTGTGATCTGCAGTATCCCAGCTTTCATATTTGGTGCTTAATGAAAGTCAGGCAAATACCTTTGAGACCTGCTAAGCTTTTTCTTTTATCCTGAGCAGCAATTCTTCAATATGATGTAAGCAAACACGATCCAGGGTTTCCACCTGTGTGTAGATACTGCAGGTGGCAGTCATATTTGCATGTTGAATATGTTGCACTTTGGCTTACTCTTTTATTACTGTGCTTGTTTAGTGGTAACGTCACACCAGTAACACAGTTGTGTGTAGATCTATGGCGATTGATTACTACTTTGTAATTAAGGTGCTATTTTCAGACGCTTGCGCGAAGTCTTTTCTACTCCGAGAATTTGTGAACCCAACCAGAGACCAGCCAACAGGTTTCATTTTTCTTTGCCCAAAAAGCTTCTCTTTTTTTGCGAACAAGTTTTAAAACTGACTGATGCTGAGACTTAAAAAAAAAAATTAAAGTAATAAAAAAAAATTTAGAGAAAAATAAATAACACAAAAAGTGATGTTACCCAAGCAAGGCCTTCTAATAAAGGAGTGGCCACCTCACCCATCCCTCCCTACCTGTGCAAGTCCTGCTCACATCAGTTTCCTTCCATCCAATTAGGCGACCTGGGAGACCCAGCCAGCACCATCCGGAGGGACTACAGAGTGGTGATGGGGTACCTCCAAGAAGCTTGCAGGATGGAACCAGGGAAGGTTATGGCCACTCCACATCTCTTAAAGTACCGCTGGCTCGATCACTCCAGATTAGTGAAGAACTGCTGAGCAGAAACCAGTTTTCTACGGCTGCCAGCCATGGGCCATCTGGACTACAGAATCATGGACAGCACTTAATATTATCCAGGGAGGCTTCTTGGGCAAAACCACACTACGAATTCAATTTCAGCCGCATGAAATTCAGGGGAAATGGTGCACTCAGCAACATCAGTGACCTTCCTTTTCTTACAGAAAACTCTGCCTTTCAAAAAATGGCACTTCAAACTAAACAGGATGGGAAAAAGGACGTGAGCCATTCATCTCCTGTGGATTTAAAGATACCACAAGTTCGAGGCATGGACCTTTCATGGGAGTCCCGCACTGGTGACCAGTACAGCTATAGCTCTTTGGTAATGGGTTCACAAACGGAGAGCGCGCTTAGCAAAAAGTTAAGGGCTATCCTTCCAAAACAAAATAGGAGAAGTTTGCTGGATGCTGGACCAGATTCCTGGGGCTCAGATGCTGAGCAGTCTACCTCTGGACAGCCATATCCCACCTCAGATCAAGAGGGAGATCCTGGCTCCAAGCAACCTAGGAAGAAAAGAGGGAGATACAGACAGTACAACAGTGAGATACTGGAGGAAGCAATCTCTGTGGTTATGAGCGGGAAAATGAGTGTTTCCAAAGCTCAGAGTATTTATGGGATCCCCCACAGTACACTGGAGTACAAAGTTAAAGAGAGGCTGGGCACTTTGAAAAACCCTCCAAAGAAAAAAATGAAATTAATGAGGTCGGAGGGGCAGGATGTTTCAGTAAAGATTGAATTAGATCCCCAGGGAGAAACAGCACAAAGTGCGAATGAATTGAAAGATGAATAGGGATGTTGTAGAGTGCCAATTACTTTGCAAACTGGGTGAGCACTACTGCATAGTTCAACCATCACTGAGCGCACCTGAGTCTCCTGTTTACTGCAATGCTCTTTCCTTTGCAGTTTAGCATAGACTTATGTGAACACAGGTGAAAGATGTGCTCTGAATGTCACATTTGTAAATTTTTCTAGCCTGGTATGGCGCAGTTTCCCTCCTTCACCTGCCCACTGCCCGCTTTCTTTCTTTCTTTCTTCTTTTTTTTTTTTTTTCTTTTGCCTTTTGCATGTTTCTCTGTAATAGAGAACTGAGTTACCTCACAAAGAATGCAGATCTGTAGAAGTGGACATCTTGCCTGTAGAACCTGCCTGAACTTCTGATGTTGGATTTTTCATATCTGCCTTTATAGAAATAAGTCCACTTTGTTAAACTGACACTCTCCTAAAACCAGGCAATTTTCAGATGAAAAC
The DNA here is from genome assembly GCA_013397845.1 of Melanocharis versteri. Taxonomy (NCBI): domain Eukaryota; kingdom Metazoa; phylum Chordata; class Aves; order Passeriformes; family Melanocharitidae; genus Melanocharis; species Melanocharis versteri. The sequence continues at coordinate 212,265 of VZTG01000656.1, read as the reverse complement.
CAGACTGTCATTCTTCAAAAATGTTTCAGAGATCTTTTTTTTCCCCTCTTATTTTTGTTGATCCAGTTGATTGAAAGATTTAAGCTAAATCAAATTATTTAGGAGTGGTACCTCTCTTGAACTCAGATTTGTCAACTAGATAGATAATCAATTGGGTCTAATTAGGCTCTCCACTGTTTTCTTTCTAAATTAACCATACTAACCATTTGCTGTCTGCTTAGTGCTCACCCGGAGGGGAAGGGAGGGAAAACTTACATACACTACCTTCAGAAAATGTCAGTTAATTATTTATAACACTACCTTCGCTGTAATTTTATTTGGTGTTTCTGAAAGGTGATATTTAGACTCACCTGCTTGAGGATGTAGCCTTATCTCATGGAAGACAAGCTTCTCACAGTCAGGAGCAGTCAGGGTACACTAAATGATGTATTAGGGTATGCCTCATTATACCAGAACTATGGTTCTTTGTGACCTTTACACTTTTTACAGACTTGATTCTGAGTTTACTAAACTATGTGGTCCCAACAGCTAGTTTAAATGACTCTAATCCAGGGATGGGGGATTTGCATAACAAACTACTGTGATACTGCAAAAAAGAAAAAAAAAAGAAAAAAAAAAAAGGAAAAAAAATAGCCCACAAAATGGTGATCTCAAACGTTACAACCTCAGTAGTCTGCCCAAATATCCACATTAGTGAAGGAGCTTGTTAATGTTCAGGGAAGAAGTAAAACACTGGTAGCCTGATCTGATTCAGGCTCTGCATCATATCTATCTGTAATACTGTCAGGGTCGAACACTCAATGAATGGGTGTTTCCTTTTTAAATATTACAGTTGCCAGTAGCAGGAATTTATTTAAGTCCTGCTTTTTTGTTGTTGTTTTTATTTAATCTATTTTGATAGTGATTTAGCACATGCTAGAATAAGCATTTAAACACCATTAAAAAAAGCACTCCGTAAACCACAAATCTGGGGTTTTTGTCAATATGGTAATATCATTACGATTATATGGAGATCCAGGATAAATTTTGTACTGAACTTTTATCTTTGATACTTTCTGCGGGAGTGGTCAGTAACTAAGTGGAGCTTACTGGACTTACCACAACATGACCAAATCGTAATTGCTGGTTCTTCAGGTAGAAGCAATTTGGTCTTAATCTGTGCAAAAGGTAGATAGAATTACCATTTTTTTCCCCATTTGCACAACCAAAAGAAGCATTGGAGTTTTTGTGTGAGAGCATTAAGCGATGTCAGTGAAAGTGGTTTCTCAAAGTTCATGGGAGGGTGGCCTAGGTAGCCCTAGGGATGCTGAATGACTTCTGGAACAATTGATTCTATTAGCCTCTCCCTCTCCCCAGCAACTTCATATTTTCAAAGGTTAGGCACACCATTGCTGTTGTTTTAAATATGCACTGCTCATTCTTGAAATGGACTGGGCATTTGGCCCCAAGTATACTTTATTTTTGTTTACTTAATATATTTTAGTCCTCAAAATCCTGGTTCCTTGTAGCTTTCTAGTTGTCATCTTGGCATTTAAAGCAGTTTAAGCTCAGTAGCAGTATATAAACTCTGCAATACGTTCCAGTTTAGCTGGTGATTGCAATAAAGGCGCAGTTTGAGGTGTGGTTTCATCTGCTTTTGGAGGTTATGGTAGAAAGTTTGTTGCAAGTTAAAAAAAAAAAAGTAACACAGTTTTACTGTTGAGAGAGGTTTAACCTTTTGCAGTTGTCCTTATTTAAGAAACATGAGTTGAGTTTTATAAAACTTGTCACTGTAGTGTACGTGGAGTGCTCATTTTACTAACCTAAATATTTTGTATGTGTATGTTTAAGTGGGTGACAATCGTGCAGCAGAAGAATGGTGTGCCTACCCTTTAATGCTGCAGTTTTAAAAGAGAATTTGTCTTGTCATTTCAGACTGTAGGCTAAGAATTGTAAATAGATAGTGAGAAGTTGAGTACTCTTTATTTGCTTTGGTTAGAAAGTGGATTTAAAAAAAAAAAACAACAACAAACCAAACACGTAACTTTCTCAGTTTAAATGTCCTGAGACCTGAAGATTGTAATACTCATAACTGCAAAGCTTTTAAACACAACACTTGATCTGTGATAACTTAATATTCAGGTAATCTTTCTTTTTCGAGAAGCTTTTGAACAACCATATTTCCTCCAAAGGTCTCTGTTTAAAAAGGAAAAAAAAGAAAAAGTGTAGATTATTTTTTAAGCACTAATTGCATTACGTTGGTAACTGCAATATGAAATAGCCATTATTGTTTTGTGAAGCATGGTTGAGATTAGTTAGTGGTCCCTTTTTAAAATTTCATGAGCCTCTCAAAAAATAAAAACAAATTTAAAAAAAAGCTGCTGAATATTCAAAAGATATATATTTTACCTTATTGTAGGTTTTGTAAATTTAGTCTGTAATATTCAGGTGCACCTTTTAATGTTACTTTTTTGTTTCAAAGTCCCATCTAACGTATTTTCTCTGAGGTGATTCATCACTTAAGACTAGTATCACTCGAAGTGCTGCAGTGATCACTAAGATTTTGTTTCATTTTTCACTACATATTTTTTGCAGGCGCTTTCAGTGTAGCTAACTAGTAGTATTTGGGATCATTTTAAATATATGATTGGAATTAATGTTTGTCCATTAGCATGCTTAATTTTCTGCTGACCAGCAGTTTGCATGGCCAAAATCCCTGGTTGACCATATTTTGGTGTGGGAAGGTGTGGTTCACTGCGGTCTTTGTAACAAAAGCCTTGTTTCTCATCTTATTTCTGGTAAGTGGATGCTTATGTTACTTGGATCACTTGGACAGGAGAAAGATTTTAAAGCCTTCTCCTGCTGCTCTTCTGAGATCGCATTAACGTGTAACATAGACAAACTGCAACCCTGTAAAAATCGAGACGTTGTTAGGAGGAGACCTTTCGGGTATTTTTTGTCACTAGTTTTCTTATTCCCGAGAATGTCCATCTGATGTAGTTATTGGACTTAACAGTATTGTTGTGTACTACGTTGATGTAGCTGAAAAAGCCTGACAGCAAGAAACTGTGAATTATATTTGTGGCAGTCTCTGAAAACTAGTTTTTCAGTCCAAGTACCATGAAGGAGAATCCCCCTCCCCTACCCCATCCTAGAAAGGTAATTTTATATTTTGTGTGTATAAAGTTTTAAGAATCGAAGTTTCATATTGTACTGAAGTTTAGGTGTCGCTTGGTAAATCTTTGCTGCAGCATATAATTGAAGATGAGTAAGGCTTAGTGTGGTAGGGGTCCTGGTGTGGAGTTAATTATCGTACAGTTCTGGTGAGAAAGCCCAACATGTATGAAATGTGTCCTTTTTTTTTTTTTTATTTGGATTTGTAAGATGTAAAAGTGCTTTTTTAGAACTCTGACCTATTACAAACTATTACCTCACTTTCAGCCAGCTGGATCCTCATTCCACAGTGTTGTAGGCATTATTGTGGCCGTAATGCTTGAGTACAGCTATAGAGTTGAACGTTTCCAGTTAGATATTGTAGGGACACGTTTCTGGACTCGTTTTTATTTCTGTCTAAAGATAATTTATTTTCCAGTCATTCCCTGATTTTTTTCTAAAAGTTCAAGACAGTTTCCTTTAGAATTTCTCATTTTTTCCCTGTTGCACAGGAGAAGTTGCTGCATAAGCAATACAGGTATGCCTTTACTTTCTTTTTTGTTGCAGAACTCATAACTTGATGCTTGCATTACCAACCCTACTGCTAGACCTGAAGTTGAACTCTGAACTTTTTTGGCATTTGGAGAAAAAATTATTTTTAACAATGCAGGGGTACAGATAGGATAATACCTCTAGTAAGGGAACACGTTCGACTTCTGTGTTCTCTTGCAACTCCTGCACGGCCTTTTTCATAGAACTTTCCATTGCTGGAGGTTATTCCTAAACACTGGAGGTAACTGCACGTGTGTTTAGACTGGGTAAGAGCAGACAAGGAATAGTCTGTGCTTTGTCTTGTGGCAGGCCAACATTGGCATCTAAATATTTCTTTCTTGAGTGCCCAGGAGTACATTGCCTTTCCCTGGAAATTCATGGGAGCTGGCAGAGTGATTCAGGAGCTTTAGGGTTGAGTAAGCTTTGTGAAACAACTTTTTAGTTCTGATTGAATTGCTTTTTGTATCATCTGCAACGATTGTTATACAGGCAAAACTGGAATTGCCATGTGTTTCTTTCCAGTTTACTTTCAAGTAATGCTCTTAAGATGTCCTTGAGTCTTAGGAGAAGAACACAGTGTCCAAGGAGTGAAGGGAGCACTCTGCTGTTCCCTTTTTTCTCAAAAACAGTGTGGCTGCATCTGTAATGTAAAGACCTCTTTCTTCAGTGAAGACAAAATTTGAACTCTTCAGTGTAAGAATGCATACTCTTGTTGCAGTCCAAACTCTTACGAAGGCAAAATTATTAACCTTACTGAAAGCTTTGTCACAATATTTTCAACTGCTGAAATTCTCTGCCAAATGTTAGAAGTAGGGTGGGAAGGGTTGTTTCCCTCATTGTCATGAGGATCAGAAACTTCTAGATATTCCCCACAAATGTTTCAGAAATTAAATGTAATTTCAGTCTAGGTCAATGTTGCTTTTTCTTGGCATCAGTACATAATGTTGGCTAATATTGTTTTAAAAAGCTGTAAGAAAATAGTTTTGAGACTAGTTTTGGTACTATAAAGGTTTCTACTTGATCTCGAATTACATTAAAAATTCAGTAATTGGAACCTTCAGAAACCTGAAAATCTGCACTGCTGGTTGTATGCAGTTCTGATGAATGTAGCAGATAAAGGAGCCAGTATAGTAACTCATTTCAGATTATCCAGTGTATAAACACAATGCACTGTGATGTCCACTAGGCAGAGAGATACTACAAACTCAAAATGATCTGTAGATCCACTTCTCGTATACCAGAAAAAGCTGTTAAGTACTTAGAGCATTCCGGTGTCCATCTCTCACTTTCTCTCTCTCTCTCTTTCCTGTTCTTTCTTTGACTGGGGCCAAGTCTCTAAACCAGTATTACAGCAGCAGTTTTGGACCTCATGTCCTACTGAATTATGCCTATATTCAGGTATTGTCATAAAAACCTTCATATTAAGAGTGCTTTATTTAATCCTCACAAAAATCTCTTAGCCCAGTTGCAAAATCAGTTTTCCTGGGTGACATACTAGGAAGGAGGATTTTTTTCAGCCTGTCCAGGGCATTTAATTTACCTTCTTAAAAACAAACATCCCCACCTGTGCCCCTGTGCTTGTCTCTACTGAATTGGTAAGTGTGATTTAGGAGGACTCAAGATGACAACTCTGCCTTACAGAGCAGGGCTTAGGGACAAAAGCTTCATTCTGACTGGAGCAGGAAAAGTTAACATCAAAAACAGTTTCTCTCATCATCACCTAGTACAGTTTATCTTAATGTTTTTTCCTGCTCAGAAATAATGAGGATACTACTACAGCTACTTAAACAGTTTATCAATTACTTGGTGCTACATTTCTCAAATAGTTTTGCAGATAATACTTTTTATGCCGGCGTGAAAGCATGTAAACTTTTACTGTCACTATAAAAAGCACTTGTCTGACCTATTCTAAAGTACCAGAAAAGGGATAAATAACTGCAGCACTTTTTCTGTTACAATGCCAGAGTCTTAATTAAATCTGGTCTTCAGGTTATGAGATACTTCAAATGTACAATCTAGGATCATTAACAGCTTGTCAGGTCAGATCACAAGGTCTCTTGGGATATTAATCTGTCTTTTAAAGACTAGTACAACAAAATATTCTGGAGTTCAGGCAGGGGATGTATATATACATGCCTGGTATTTTTAACTAATCATTTCAATAGGCCATTTCAGGGCTTGACATTGGGAATCTGGGATGATGGGTAGGGAAGGGAGGTTTCCCAAACTGAAAAAAAAAACATTTTGGACCATTGTTTAATGTTCAGTTTAAAAACTATATCACAAGAAAAATGGGTAGGGATTCTTTCTCCCTTATGCCTTCAGGGAATGAGTAGTATTTAGAATCTCTGGCTGAAATTCAAGCCTTTTTACCGTGTAAATTTTTAATATAAACTCATTGACATGCTTTTTACATCTGAGGACTGAAAATGGATCTTAATGTTTAAGTTGTGGAATGGTATATTTCTTAAATGAAGGGGGAACATTTAAAAAAATAGATTAGAATACCAGCATTAGTGAGCTTAAGGAATTTTAGTATGTAATAGCAAAGTATAGCAAAGTATTTGATTAAAAAATTAATCTTGAATTGCTAGTCTGTAACTAGGTGCATTCTAATTTAGCAGGTGAATATTCTTTACTTATCGATATATGATGGGCTTTTTGCAAATAGAAACCTTTATCTGAGTCCCACGTGTTGCTTGTACTGATGGGATGTATGCTTACAGCAGCTTACTGCTGCTTTAAAATGTATAAAATGTTTTGAGTGTTTGCTCATAACTCTTTTTAACCTCCACTTGTTAAATTGTCAGACATTGGTATTTTATCAGTCCGCAATGTAAGTTTAAACTAATGTTCTTAGGAATCCAACTTGTACACACACTGTTTAAAAACCCTCAGGGACAGTTTACACACTATCCTCACTCAATTCAGGTACTTGTACTCTCTTCTTAAACCTAGCAGTGACTTGTATTTTGTTTTGCTTTTCTTTTGACGTGCTGATAGCACATCCTTGATGAATGTCAACTTAAAACTCAGTTCAGGTATCCAGGTATAACTCAGCCAAACGGATTTTAAAGCTGCATATTTACTCTCCAGCACACAGTGCCTCAGACACTTATAGTGGCATTCTGTATATTCAGTTATTACTACTGAGCAGATCGCGTGGGGGTTCCTGGTATGTATTGTAAGAAATTCCTATGTATATTATATAATATGTATTATATTATATACATATATAGTATATATGTTATCTTAAACTTATATATTTTAAAATGCCACTACTAGCCAGCGCAGCTAAAAATGAAATACATTCCCAGCTGCTTCTGCGAACAGCAGAGGCAGCTTCTTAACGTGGCTCTTGCTTCTCTCTCACCATAACTACTTCTAACCTCAAGCACGGGTCCTTGGCTGTCTGACCTCTACACTCTAGTTATGCAATGTCCTTAGAGAATTCTGTGCACTGGCCACTGTGATGGAAACCAATGGGCCGGGAGTGCTTTGAGTTTATTAGTAATTGTTCTGCCAAAGTTGGTGTTTGTATGACAAGCGTGTAAACCTGTCAGATAATCAGCAGAGGTCCAGGTTGTCCATAATCACTTCTGCCTCCTGGGTAGGACCAAACCTCACGAGGTGCCTCCTTTTTAAGGTTGAGTGCTAGTCACTGAGCACCTGCAGTGCCAGGCCTCTGTGCTGCGCTCACCTGGAGGCCAAGCCTGAAACTAAAATCTGCTGTTCTGCCTTCACGGTGATCTGTTGGCAGTCGCAAGTCAGCAACACCTCTGCTTTATTATTTGACACTTTACATCTAAAAAGTCTTCTCTTTCTATTTATGTAACCCATAGTCTTTGAAGAGTATGGAAAATGGCATTTCTCTCTGACCTCTAGAAGTTCAAGTGTCATGGGAAAAAAAAACAGGAACCCCCCCCTTTACTCTTATGGACCTCATTTCAATATACTGTTTACAGTTTGACGGAATTGTATAATTTAATATTTCTCTTGTACTGTAGTTTATATTTATTTACAGATTTTTTTTGTACTGTGTGATTTGAATTTTTTGTTCCTTGCTATGATCAATGTTTTATGTAGTAGAGCACTTATGATCACAAATTAAGGTTTTTGGTTTGATTGCACTACATTAATTTTTTTAATGCAGTTCTGATTTTTTGACTGGACTAAATAAGCTGTGTCTTAATGTATGTGATAAGTACTTTTAAATTTTTATTTCATGTGGTCCATTTATTTTTTGCATTGTATGTCAAAGCGCTAATTCTCTTGTTGTGCATGTGTAAGATTTAATGGCTCCATTGTATTATTTGACCATGTCATTTTGGAAACACATTCCCAGCTGTAACGTTGTGTATGGTAGTTTTCACTGGATGCTAGACTTTTCAAAACCACTATTCTTCTAATAAATTTTGTTGTGAAAAACTTTAAGGGGTTCCAATTCTGTTGTTTCTAATGTGCTTTCTAAATGCCTGTACTAGTAGCCCAAGGATATGAAATGCAAACTATCACAAGCGCGGAGAAGCAGGGGAGGAAGTGAAAAAAGAAGGTAAAGCAATTTCTGGCTGAAGGACTGAGCTTTGGAATCTCCATACTCTGTTGGGTTCTTGTCCTAAATAGGATTGACGATAAAGCTGCTTTAGCAGCTGGGTAGGGAATACATGTGAAAGCTGAAACGCTGTCTCATAGCAGCCCAGTCTCATGAACTCCCATACTCTAATTTGTGCTTCCCTACTGGCTGCCTTAATTTCCTTAATGGTAAATAATTTATCCGGTGAAGAACAAACAGTCTCTCAGGAGGGAAAATAAAAGGTGGTGTAGTGATGTTCACTGAGCACTTAGTAATGAGCCAGGGTAGGCAGGGAGGTTGTGAAAGCGTGGCCCGAGCCCTGTGTGGGTCGGTTTTGGGCCGTGGGCTTGGCAGCAGGCAGAGCACCGGTTTGGGCAGCAGAGCTGTGTACTGGAGCACTCGTCACCAGGCACAGGCACGTTGCTTAGCTGCTCGCCAGGGCATTGGTGTTGCTTTTATTTTCTCTGCAGCTTTGTCTGCTGTTCCTCCGCAGAGGGGGCAGGTCCCCAGCTTGCCATTAGAACAGGGAAAGCTCCAGTAAGTCCATCTTGCTGTCCCTCTGGCCAGGGGCACAAGGCAAATCCAGCAGTGACACCACACTGCAGCTGGCCCTTCTCCAAGATCCGTGTTTACTTTCTCGTGACTGTACTTTGGGTTGAACTACTTTTGACGTTATGCATTATTGATACTGAAATGCTGAATACTAAAAAGTAGGTTACACTAAGTGGTGTATAATGGAACCCACGTGAGTTTAGGCATTTCTGCTAACCTTTTGTGTTCAGTTCTAGGATGATTTTGAGAGTGATGCATAGGGATTTCCCAGCTTTAGGAAAATTCATAATGCTGCACAGTATCTAGCCCAGGTTTCTTTTCTCCTGAGAAATTGCCTTTCTTAGCATGTGCTATTGAATAGTAGGTAATTCAGGGTTTGCATTTTTCAGTGCCTCTTTTGTTTTTTAAGATCCTTAACTGTTACATTACAAACTAATTATGGTATTCCCTGTGTAGTAATACTGGTATTAAAAACAAAAAGCAAAATGGTAATTGGGTGTTGTCATTGGTTTAGCTTTACCAGGCAAATTTCTCTTAAATAAAAAACTTGGTTTAACTAGAGACTACATCTTACAGTTATTCAGGAATAGTGACTTTTTATGTGTAAATAGCTTGAAAGCCTTGTGCAGTAAACTATCATTTATCATATTTTTTTCTCTTTGTCTGAATACATCTGTCAAATCTATGAAAATAGCCTTTGAAAGTGATAAACCATATTCCCATCTGCCATTATTTAGGATGCATTACACTGTGCAGGCTTGTCCCAGAACATTTTTAATCGACACTTTTAGTCCTGCGATTATCACAAATACCAAGTTTTTCTGCTTTTCCTGAAGGACTTGCTGATGATCTCACACTGCTAAGATGAAATTGTTCAAACTTAAAGGAATACAGTCTTGATTCCTTCTTTTAAAAGCCGTTTCCTGTATCATAACGAGATTGCACAAGATGTTGCACCCAGACCCAGAAAGAAGCTTCCATGCTGTTGCCTCTTATAAAAGTAGAAACAGAACACAATTAGCTCTGTTAGGCTGCTTTAAAAGTCACCTGCTAATTTCCTTCAGCTTCTTTGGACTCAGGGTGGGTTTTGAGCTGCTCAGTCTGTTATTGGAAGAGGCAGCTGCCTCTTTTGTACCTACAGGAGCATATCTGGTCACCTTCTGAAGTAACAGATCCTTTGTGGAGTAGCAGTCGACTGTACCCCCACATACACCCGGGTCACTTGCTACAATGCAGATACTCCCTCAGATGTGAAATGAGAGGCTCTGCTCATTGCTCCTCTGTGGAAGTGAGGGCTGCTGGGAGGGGAAGAGCAGGAAGCTTCAGCTTCAAGTGCACCTGCAAGTTTTGGCATTTAAACTAAACCTGTAAGGAGGCAACTCCCTGAGCTCAGCATGAAGGATCTGAAAGTCGGAAATAAACTTAAGTTTTGTGAGTGAAGCTGGTTTAATTAAGGGAATTCCTGAGCATCACAGTTTCATCTTCCCATGTGACCAAAGCTGAGCCCTTGTGTCATGGCTCCTCAGAGTCAAACAGCAGCAGTGTAGAGCTTGCTCTGGCGTCTGCAGTAAGACGGATCACCAGTGGCTTTCCTGCCTGAGCATGCTGAGCTCTCTAATTTCCTGGAGGCATGACAAAAGTGGGTCTGGGGGAGGGGAAGGATTTAAATCCTGATTCAGGAAGATGCTTCAGCAAATCACTATTTTCTTAATCTGCAAACTCTGCTCTGGCAGATACCCAAACAAGGGTACTGGCTGAATGGAGATTTTAACTGGAAGTGAGTAGCAGGTTCTTGGACCTGTTCAGGAATGTGATTCATGTGCAGAGGAACAGAGCTAGAGATGAAAAGCAATTTCAAAAAACTGAGCTTGAAGTGTTAAGGGCAAATCTAGGATTATGGACTTTGATACAATGAAGATGGAAAAGAGATTAAAGAGAAAGTTGATCTTTTTAATGTAGTTACTCTTGAGACACTTTAATAGATGTTACAATGCTGGAAGCATCCCAGTTTGTGAGAGTGCTGTTTCCCCTGATCTGGTACATTTGATGCAGGCTCTGTAACTTGAAATACAAGGTGTTCTCAGCTGTCTAGTAGGAAAATCAAAAGAAATGTGAATGACTTCACACCTATGAATTATGAATTAATTAAGTTGCTTCTTACCCACCTACTTTAAAGCCACAGACAACACAATGTTTAAATGCTCTCTTTTGGTATCATGAAGAGGGAACACAATTGCACCTTGTTTTTTACAGGTCACTTTGAACGTATCAAAATTACAGATTGCATTTGAAATAAAACTTCTAAAAATCTTCCCTTGCTGCCTCCTGCTTGGCAGGTGTCTCAGCTCTGCAGGAGTCTGTTCCCTACACACTTAAGTAAAAGGCAGATTTTTGTACGAGATGGCTACAGCTCGGATTTCCAGGAATTGTTTAAAAGCTCAACTAAAATTAGAAGCACTTAAGGTATACTTCAGAGTGTAGGAATATAAGCACTGACGCCTGAACATACAAAAGTTGCCTGTATGAAAATACTGCTGCATCCCCCTGAGGAGCTGATGGGAGTCCTGGACCATAACCTATGCAGCCCTCACACTAACACCATGAAGGATGGAGCAGAAGCTTCAGCTGTCGCCTGTACCCAAGCCTGCAGTGGATCTGTCAATGTGGGGCTCCTGCCTTGTCTCCTTGGCTGTGATTTCCAGGGCTGGCTTGGTCACAGCTTGCTTGCCTACCTTTGCTGGGCTCCTGCTCCAGGTGCAGATCAGCCAGCCATGTGCTGACAGGAGGAGTGGTTTTTCTGTACAGGATTGTCAGCAAACTGCCTGTAAAAATTACAATGCCAAATAGGTTACACTGGCTAAGGTTTGGAATTTTTTTTTGCTGGTGTGCACTAAGATCCCATTGTCACATGTCCCATATCCCTCCTGCCCAGCTAATAAAGTGTAGGGCTTGCTTAACTCGTTTTGGAATGACATTCCTAACTTTGAAAGGGGCTTTAATGGTTTCCTTCCTTAAAGCTGAGCCTTTAACTGTGCTTTTCTTCTCCCTGAGCTTTAGAGGAAGGCCCTGACACTAATTGTTGAGTTACTCTGGGACTGCAGGGAAAACCTGACACCAGGAGAAGCTGAACAGCTTCTCTGCACATGTGAAGGGATTTTTCATACACACAGCCAATATTTGTGCTGGGTTCCTTGCTATAATCTAAGCCTGAGGTGGTTGCTTGGAGGATCCACTAGTTTCCACCACATTCCCCAATCAGGTGAAGGTGGTAGTATAGCTTTTTCTTGCTTTCAGGTGCACTGTGGTCACACATGGTATCTTCCTCAGATTCCTTTCAAGCCTTTAAAGCAATTAGCTACATGTGAGGTATTATCAGGGCTTTAAAACAAACTATTTGATTTTGAAAGGAGACTGTAAAAAAAGACCCAGTAGGATTCTGGTTTTGCATAAGAAGCTGTCATAGCAGATGTACTCTGTTTGTACAGAAATACAAGTTTCTTTCTTGTTTCTATCCATCAAACATCTGGCTAAAAAAAGCTAAACAGGCTTACTTGGTACCTGAAGTGTGGTTGTTAATAACTAAGTTCTGGTCAGACCATGGTGGCAGCTGCCTGACCTCACTGCTCACTAGAGGTCTATCTAGCTGTAATTCAGTGAGCTTTGCTGCTCATGCACAAAAACAAGTAGATTTTTGCTCCTGTTTCAGGCCCTGTATTGGCTTTTCTCTAACAGACACAAGTGTGTATGGTAAGGGTGACTGCTCATCTGCTCTTTAATTCTAGCTACCTTGCCCATACCTGTCCTTATGTTGGTGCCTTTACTTTTGTTTGAGTGTAGACTGGATTGCTAATTGATAAAAGGAAAAATAACAGAACTTGGAATTTAAAAGAAATATGCTTTGCATTCACTTATATTACCAAATTTGGAATAATAGTTACATAATATTGTAATAGAATAATAGATATAAAGCTTAAAATCAAAGTGACAAAGGTAGTGGCTTAGTGCTGGCAAAGAGCAGATTGATGGGGGTTGGGTTTTGGCTTTTTAATCTGTTCTTTTATAGCTCATGAGTAAAAAAAGGACTTTCATTGAAAGATTTATAAGAGTACCGAGGCCTCATCAGGACAACAGGGGATTTGGCACTCAGCCTTCTGTGGGTCAGAATTCCCACGATGTGCATTGTTTGGGCTCTGGTGTCACCATCTGAACATCTGAGTTGCTGCAAGGAGGATTTTTCAGAGGTGGTTTAGCTGCGATTTCTGGGTATGGTCTGTTCTGTATTTCTCTGGTCATAAAAAGCACAGTGCAAATGCCAACATCCCGTTAGCACTGTTGTCTCGTTACAACTGCGTGGTTAAGTGTGAGTTCATTTCTGTGAGCTCTCAGGGTTTGCATAGTGCACTTACTGTTAATATGATAAAAAACGTCTGCAGTAGAGGAGATCTGTGATTGCTCGATGGGCAGCATGTGCTAATGGGTCATCATTGCTTTGGCTTTCTCTGCAAAGGTTAGGGACTCATTTTCCTGCTGGAGGGACCAGGAAAGCACAGAAGTCAGAGAGAGGCAATCTGTGAAGGCATCTCGGGGGGATCTGCAGGGCTGTGATGCTCGCTCCTTCCTTGCTGTGCATGAGGAGTGATGAGTCACCTCTGCTTTTTCCAAAGGATCTGTTCCTTTGCAGGCATAAGCTGTTGTTGATAATTTTTTTCATTTTATTTTTCCTTTTATGACAAACCAGCAATTGATGGGTTTTGTCACCAATATAAAGAAACAAATAATACCTATCATTATGTTGTGGAAAGGAAAGTCACACAGAGATAAAGTACATTTCAACTGCAGCATCCATTTAAAAAGGGTAAAATGCCAACTGAGGAGGGTTTAAATATGTTAAATACCCCTAAAGTAAACTGGGTCTATTAGTAGTGATGGAATGTTACATACTAAGCAAGGTGTAGTTCCCTACCTCAATTTACCACGGAGCTGCACAAATATTGGCTGTGTGGGGGAAGATGGAACCTTTCTTAGTGGACATTTGCCAGGGTCAGATGTGGTTTGGATTTGTTAGTCTTCCTCTAGCACTGAGATGTGTAACAATATAAACAAAGGAGAAAAATAATTGTGGGCCAGGATATCAAGGTGAATTTTTGAGAGGAAGAATAGACTCTCTTAAGAGAGGGAGGAAGGACAAGAGTGTGTAATGACAAGGGTTAAAAAAAAAAAGATGTGAGGGATGTGCAGAAATGGAAGGATGAGAGGTTGGAGCTGAAGGGGAGGGGTGCGCATTAGCGCAGAGGAAATCTCTCCTCACTGGTATGCATAGAGACATTTCCTGCCTTATGTTTTGGTTTCTTAATAGTTATCTGACTATAAAATTAACCTACATCATTTAATGGTAGTTGAATGGCAGCTAAATTAACCCACTTTCAAAATAGAGCTTACCTAGCTCGTCAGCTCTGAGACAGCCTCGTCCCCAGGCATCCAGGGCTGCAATCCACTTCTCTGCCTTAACCTATTTCCCAAGCAGCCAGCCAAAGTGGTACATCAGGAGCAGGGTTTGCTGCTCAGCCCAGCAGCTGACAGAGAGTACGGACATGTATCAAACCGCTAATTCATATTTCGCCAGGCATTCCTGTGCAAGGAGGGATGGTGCCAGCACATGGGGAGTGCCGCCGTTAGGAGCTGTGATACTGTTTCTATTAACAACGTGGCCTTGGTTATCTGAGGCCCAATTATCTGAATCTCCAGGTTATCTGAAATGGGGTCATATCCCCCAACGTCTGTTAATTACACCCAGGATACCCTCTCCTCCCCAGATGTCTCCACTGGCCCCTCCCAAGCTTTGGCGACTGGGCTGTGCTGAGTGTGCTCTAGCGAGTGCTATACCTAGCTCCAGCATTTGGTTATTCATATCCATGTTGGAAAAAAACCCCAACCTGGATAATTGCAGAATTTGAATTCCTTGAAGACTTCTAGAAGTAGGCAGTGGTGTGCATGGCAACATGTCTTTTGGAGCTGAGACCAGGAAAGTCTTAGGGGAGGGTGTCCAATGCATCTGGGTTTTCTTCCACCTTTCAGTGTAGGTTCAGCTTAGGAGGGGAAGGTGGGATTTCTCACAGCACAGCCTATCCTTCTCACAAGCCCTCATTTGCTGCAGATGAGTGCACCTTCAGTGGGAGTTTGCTAGTTGTTGAACCTCTGCAGTTGCAGTGACTCCAGCTGAACTGTGTGTGCATGTCTGAAGGTTGGGGAGGGAGAGCTTTGTCCCCAGTGTGCTGCAGGACAGACAGAAACTGACAGTGATGGACTCAGAGCAGGGGAGAGGCCAAACACCTGTGTCACCTCAGGTCCAGAGGCAGTATACCTTCCCAACTCATACCTGGGACTGTTAAAGATACTCAGGGCATCCCTTTCTACTCCACAGTCCTTGTGGTTCATTCTCCCTTCTCTTAACTGGGTGCTGCTTTTTTTAAAATGTGCAAAGCCGTGAAAATCATTGTAAGAACTTTTTTTTTTGCCCTGCATGCTTTTGTTATCTGTCTTCTGGTGCTATCTTTTTCTATCTATTCTGGTCTTCTGGTGCTATCTATCCTTTTGGAGCACCTAGCTCAGTGAAGATTCTGGGTAAGGCCTCATAAAGAAACAGTCATGGTAATTTTTTTTTTTCCTTAAAGAGAAGATCCCAAATGATCTTGATAATTAGAAAAATTAGTAAGGACAATTCTGGAAAGGGTTTGAAAGTTGGTATGTAGAATAGTATTTCCAACATGATAAATTTCCCTTGGTTTTAAAGCAATAGCTCACTGGTCAAATTTTTAATTAGTCATTAAATATTGTATTAGAAGTATCACAGTGATGATAAACTACTATAGAATACAGTTGGGTTTTGAGGAAGGTGGGAGTCGAGGAAGTTTTGACAGGAATATAAAAAAGCAAAACTTATTTGAGGCTGCTATTGGGTTTTTTTAATGTAAAACCAGCTTTGATTTGTTTGATTTCTATTTGGTTACAGGTGGGGAGAAGTGATTTTTAATGTTTAAGTAGTTTAAAAAATAAATAAACAAACAAAAGACACTACTCTGAAGGGTTAAAAGTCTGAATCTATAATGGATGTCTGTTATTTGTCCAGTCAGTTGGCTGATTGTACAACCTGGATGTGTTGATGAACACATGCAGCTGACAAAAAACTCCAGCCAAACAAAACCCAACTTGTTTCTTCCTGCTTTTCAGTTGAAATATAAGCTCAGTCCATCCCCACATGCGTCACCAAGGACAGAGTAAATTCAGGGGCCTTGAGAACCTGGCAGCAATATTTCCATAGTTATTTTGGCTGTGTTTTGCACAACTTCAGCTTTTAATTTAGAGGAGAGTGCTTTTTCTCCTTCCTAGCTGTTACGTGGAGCCACAGCTCTTTGCATGCTGCTTTTCTATTTTTTTTCAGTGCAGTGAGAGAGAATTACTGTAGCACCCACAGAGGTGTGAAGGGACTCATTCATCTGTGTGGGGAGTGTGAGGTGCCAGGCATATTTCTGAGGATTGAAATACAGGCATTTAAACTGGTGCATCCAGTGTCAGCCTTTAACTGGGGCTTTGAAAGATGAGCTCCAGAAAATCTTGCTTCAGTGGCTTACACTATTCGTGCCCACGGCTGATTTGCCCACCCCCTTCAAGGGATCGCCGCATCCGTTCTGCCAGCAGAAGGAAGCGCGTCCTGCACCTCTCAAGGCACGAGGTCTGTGCTGCAGCTATGACTGGAGATGGCTTTGAGCACAGTCAGATGGTCCTGCACCTTTCCCAGCGTGTTTGCTTTTGCACGGCCATTCCAGCAAGCTGAACTGGGACTGGCAGAGAACCCATTTCCCCCTTCTGCTGGGTAAGATCTCTGCATGCAGCCCTCCAGCACAGGCAAAGCCAGCCCGTCCCTGGGAACCCACAGCACAGCCGCTTCCAAGCGCATGCTTAGCATGCAGGATTCACTGCGCCCCTAGGGCTGAGGTCAACTCACCTGACTGCCAGCAGTGAGCAGGTCCCTTTTAAGAGGCTGCTCTTCCTTTGCAACCCCTCAAAAAGGCATTTCCACTCACCCTGAAAAATAAATTAAATGGTTGAAACCAGCAGGGCTGGAGGTGCTGCCCAAGGGCAATGAGACGCTGCCTCAGACCTTGAGCTCACAGTGGGCATGGTCAGTGCTTTGAGTTCAGCTGGTGGAGGGCATTACTTGCCAGTTAGTCTTTCTTCTTAGTCATCCACGTTTCTCAAGTCTCTGCTTTTAGTCAGGTTTCCAAGATACCCTTCAGCTTGGTGGGGTACTCAGGTGGTACCTCTGTTTTTGGGTGATGCGAGGCACCTCTCTGCCGACTGGCGCAGTCAGCTGTGTGGCAGCAGGAGAGGGAGGGGAAAGGTCATCCCTGTAAAAATATTGAATTGGATTTTATAAGTTTATAGCTATGTTTTGTTTCTTTTACAGAACTATAATCCTGGTGCTTAGAGTGGTCTGAAAGGAACAGAAACACTTAGCCTTGAACTTTTGTTCTGCTGCTGCTTCTTGTGCCTCTGAGGTACAAAACATACCTGTAAACTTATAATCAATCAAACCAATGTTCAAGGGCTAAAAAAAGAAACCCAAAAAGGGTACAGGCTTCATGTTCAATAGTGAGAAATTTGGGGTGGGCAAACCAGAAGATTGCAGTTGGCAATTGACAGGTTTTCGGAGACCGGCTTCCCAGGTAGGTTGGTATGAACCAGCTGATTTCTTTCTCCCTTTCTTTCTTCCCCTCTTGCTCTCCCTGCCCCAGATACACTCTAGAGCCAGAGGCAGGTTGGGCTGCCCCTAAAACTCTTTTTTTATGGCATTCACAAGCAGAGTCACCCTGGTACAACAAAAAGGAAGAGATAATGACAACCCCACCGTGGGCTGGGGGCACTGCAGGAGCTGGGAAAAGCTCCTCAGGCTGTGTAGGGAGAAACACAGATAACTTGGCCCTTCCTCCCCATACTGTAAATCCTCTATCTGTGCAGTCTATAGGTGTTATGGACTGACAAACCTCTGCCTTCCCCCAGCCCCTTCATCCCCAACTGCGTGGCCTTTGTTGGAAGCCCCAGGTCCCTTCCAGCAAGAGCTGGGGGAGGGTTGACTTCAAACTCCACTAAACAGTAGAGGCACAATGCAAACAAATGTATTGCAGCACGCAGCTATGCAAATAGCTTCAGAGCGCAGCACGTTTTCCCCAGCATTAATTGCTGCACCGCCAGGGTTGCGTAGCAACAGCTCCGCTTGTGCCTCTGACAGCTCCTGCCCCTTGATGCCTCTGACACCTTCTGTGGCAGGCAGGGAAGGGGAAGAGAACAGGGCTGCCCTGGGAAATCGAGAAGGGCTGGGAGATAGTGAGGGGCTCTGGTGATAAGATTCACTTGGGACACTGGGATTGTCTTCTGCTGGCCCAGGGCATCATGTGCAGTGGGGCTGGAAGGAGGGTGTTGGGGCACAGGAACAGAGGAGATCCAGCAGCTGCAGCCTTGTGTAGGCAGCATTCGAGGCTGGCGGGCAGAAAGGGCAGACCTGCCATCTCCCAGGCTCTGCAGGAAAGCTCACTGACAGGTGGGCTGTCTCTCCCATTGCAGTGAATCCTTCTGGGGACCCCATACAGATTTGTGACTGCACTTACAGCTTGGCTAGAGGCATAGAGGGTCCCCAGATAGTCATCTTTCACTGATCGTGCATCTCCTTTAGGCTTGTGGCTTTTCCAGCCCTTTAGAGAGATGGCTCATTCCTCATGCACACCCAAAACTAGGAGAACCCTGGGCCAAGCCCTATGGGAAGGGGTGAGTACAGGCACCAAGGAGAAGGCTGTAGGTGGGAGGGGCAGCCCTGGGCTTCCTCGCTGGTCTGTCCAGCCCAGCAGCTTCCGTGGGGCTGGCCTATGTCTCCCAAAAGGCAGGGCTGTGCCCGCCTGCTTCTTCAGAGGGAGGACTGGCTGCCTCCTGAGAACAATTTTTCCTCCTTTTTAAAACCATGTTCCCAATTCCCATCCTCTGTGTTTACCAGTCAGTCTTCAGTTCCCACTTTGCTTTTGCCAGGCTGAGGAACTTGTTTGCACCCAGCACCTTTCCCTGGGAGGACACTTCTGCTCTGCAGTCAGCTCACCTCTCCTCTATTCTGATAAGCCACATTAAAAAAATAGTTTCTCTGCAACAGTGTGTACTGTCCATAAGCAACTCGGCCTGAAAATGTGGGGCACTGGATGTAACTCTACCCTTACATGTGAGCCAGAAAGAAGCTCTTCTCCAAAACTGCTTCAAGTAGGGAGCATGTGGGCAATCCTGTGTGCATCGGCTGCCTCACGAGAGAATGCCATGGGCATGTTTTATTTAATAGTGATAGCCAGAACAGACAGGAATAGTGGGAAATGCTGGATAGGTACCAAAGCACACAGATTAGCAGGCCCCAGGGAGCACAGAACTCTGTGTGTCTGGGAGATCTGGAGATGGAGAGGCACAGGCTGCAGCTCAGCACCGTTGGGAACACAGGGAGAGGAAGGACAGAGTTGGGACCTAGCCACTCCTAGAGCCTGACCGCAAGTGGCAGGGAAAGCTCTGACCCAAGTTTATCCTTAGACACCCAGAAAAAGGTGATACTGCCTGGAGTACCCAAACAGGGATGCACTGGGGAAGGAGCAGATGAGCTCAAGGTGAGAAGGTGCAGCCTATCTTTTAGCTGAAGTGGCGTGACACCAGAGGACCCTGAATGCAATGTGCCAGGTGAACTGTGTCACTGACTGTGAGATGGGTCTTCTAAGTTGAAAGGGCATCAAAACTGAATGGATTTATTTCCTTTATCAAGCAGGAAAAATATTTATCTCTGTTTTTTTAAATTTACAGCTTGACAAGCTCTGTGTACCTCTGATTGTCTCCTTGGAGTACAATGGGGCAAATAAGGTGACAATGAGGACAAAGGCCTCAGTCACATTTCAGAGGAAGAAACTAGGTGAAAGGCAAGGCAGAAATGCCACTGGAACCTTCAGGATCAGGGAGCCCAGGTCCCCTCTGCCATATGAGCAGGACATGAGCCTTTTCCAGTCCCACACGCCTGTGCATAGCAGGCGTGACCTGCAGCTGGCTGTGTTCGGCATCACAGCTGCAAGGCAAGGAAGGACAGTGCCCAGCCACTTTGGTCCCTTCTCCCAGACCAGGGGCTCTGTACACAGGCTTGCAACTTCTTCCTCACCAGGTGTCACCCAGCCTTTCCTTTCTTGCCACCCACCGGGGCAATTACTTTGCCTATGCCATGGATTCTTCCTTCACAGCCATTGAGTGTAGCACCCGAAGGTGCCCCAGCAAGGAGCGAGTTGGCTGTTTTGCCACCATGACCCCTTCGCACAGCTGCCCAGGGAGCATGGCAGTGGGGGGGCCAGGGCAGGGCCTGGGATAACTCTGCTGCTGTCGTTATAAATTCAGTCTTCCTGGGGGAAGATGGCTGCTTCTCTTCAGAGCTGGGCTTGCAAGTAGGTAAAGGGAGTCACCGCCCTCTTTGCAAAGGTGGAAAAAAGATTACGCTGAGCTCTGCCTCTTCGAAAAGCCCTCTGCTCTGAGCCCGGGGGGTTGAAAGGTTTTTTTATCCCCTTTTGTTATTCAGCAGAGTGAGGGGAGGAGCTGGGCCGTGTAAGAGATCCTGGCTGACATAACCCTTCCCATGCAGGGCTCTGGAGAGGGGCCAGGTCGTACCTGAGTATTTTTATTTAAACTAATCCCAGGCGTTGCAAATTGAAAGCCGTCGCAGCGCCAGGTAGGACCAGTTCAGACGGTTGCTGGAGGGCGTTTTTCTCACCTGGGTGTAGTAAAGCAGTCTCCAGGTACGTTGTTTATTGCTAACCCCGGGAGTATGTTCTGGAGGTGCCGGGACACATTCGGCAAGCTGAACTTGCTCAGTCTTTCCAGGTGGTTTTCGGAAAACCCTGCCTAAGAAGCCTTTAAGGAAACTCAGAGGCTGGGCTTGAGAGGCAAAGCCCCATTACGTGTAAAACACGTTATGCCTGGGCAAACTGGAAAGCAAAGGGCTGGGTAGCAGCTGCCCAGGGCAGGCTTGGCTGCAGCCTGGTATTTCTGGGCAAAGAGGAGACCTGGTCAGCCCTGAGCCTGAAGTGGCCCCAGGTGT
Organism: Melanocharis versteri; assembly: GCA_013397845.1. Taxonomy (NCBI): domain Eukaryota; kingdom Metazoa; phylum Chordata; class Aves; order Passeriformes; family Melanocharitidae; genus Melanocharis; species Melanocharis versteri. Next base: position 191,308 of record VZTG01000656.1, on the reverse strand, counting down.
CTCTCCCTGCCCGCCAGCCCAGGGAATCAGGGCACTGGAGGTGTCTCACTGGTGCATGTCAGTTCAAAGAAAGCAGCCAGCAAGCAGTAAGTAAGGAGCAGGTGAGGACTGCCAAGGGCTGGCTCCGGCATGCCTGATGCCACTGAGCACGGCTGGCTCTGGCCACTGGCTTTCCCTTCTCCTTTCTCTGCTGATGGCTCCTCCGAGCTGGAGCTCTTCCTCCTCATCCACCTGTTGAGCCCTGTGCCTGGCAGCGTGGAGAGGGAAACCCACTCCAGATGGAGCTGCTTTTCCCCACCCTGGCCCTGAACCCTTTGATAAGCGTTGCCCCCCTTGACCCAGCTGAGTGAGTGAGGTTGGTGTCTGACGCTGGCGGGGGGCAGGCAGAGAAAGGCTGTCGGCGGAGAAAGGACTTTCACTCCTTCAGTACAAGGCCAGGAGGTGCAAAGTGCAAGTGTTGCTGCAAAGCAACCCTACGTTACTGGTAAAAATCCTGTGTCAGGCAGTGTGTGTGCCAAGGCGTGGGGCCCTCGCGGTATGGTCAGGACTGGGTGGGAATCGCCTGTACTGCCGTTGGGAACAGATACGGTCTCGATAACAGCACCTGGCATGGCACTCATGATGAGTTCATGCAAACACTGGGTAATTATCCCTTAACCTCTCCACCAGTAAGTCCTAATTAATTGCCTCTGCCAAGCAGATAACTGATAATGGCCTGGGTTTGAGCGCTAGCTAGTGGCAGTGAGACCCTGTGCTGTAGAAGCCCACCTTTCTGCACAACCACTGCGTGCTGACAGCCCATCAGCTGCAGGAACACTTTATTAAATGGCAGCTAATCAAAGGTCAGTGCAAATGGCACGACACTGCACAGGGTGCATTGCTGCCTGCATGTCCTGCAGGCTGGGAGCTCACCAGAATTTCTGTGCTGATTACAGAAGAGGCTCAGATCTGCTCAGTTTGGCCCCAGACCTATCTTCTGCCACTAGGGTGTAAGCAGAATTTGAAGACTTTGAGTCACTGAAGATTCCTGGCATCTGGCTGCCCAGCTGGAGTGCTGCTCTTCTCCCACCCAGCCTGGCAGTGCAGAGTGAGGGAGCAGAGGTGTGCAGCCGTCCTAGAAATGCTGGGCCTTCTACACCAGGTACCATGCAGATACTGAGTCTGATTCTTTCTAGGTTTGCTTTGAACGTGTGACATGGTGCCTACACACTGGGATGTCCTAGGCAGAAGTGTAATTATGAGTGCTCTAGCAGTGGCAGACAAACAAAAGTGCAGTCCGTGTCCTGCCAGCAGTGTGCACATGTAAGTGTGCATGCTGAGACTGAAGGGACACCTGCCAACCCCAGGAAAACAGGATACTTGATCTCACCTGGAGGTCAGGCAAGTGATGTGCCTGACTGGGAGGAGAAGGGTTATTCTGGTTTTGTGGCATATACTAATATTCCCTGGGACATGTTACTGACTGCTTCTCTCTTTTTCTCTCTAGTGAGGATGCAGCAGAGACAATAGCAATAGACTCTAACAATCAGCCGAAGTCTCCACTGGAAAAATTTATGGTCAGACTGTGTACACATCACCAGAAGCAGTTCATTCGTGTGCTAAACGACATATACACTGAGGTACAACCGGACTCTGACGGCCAGCAGTTATCTGAATCTGAGAGCATGGAGGCCTCTACTTGTGGCTCTGGTTGTAGCCAGCGAAGCACTGAAAATCAGGATAAGGGTGCTACTTGTACTGAATCAAAGCTCCCTTCTACATTGGACCCAGGACAGTCAGGGGCCGATGGCCCCCTGCATGTTACAGGACAAGCCCCGAAGCAGCCAGTGGAACTGAAGTCTCTGGACAGAGCAGAGAACTCCAGTCCTGCTTTGAGAAGGGACTTCTGCGAGCTCCCCATCACCAGGCTTCGCTCTGCTAGTCCAAAGGATAGCCCCACCCAAGGATACCTCAGCACGTTGAACTCTTCCGCTTTGAATTTCCATCATGCCGCAAAGAGCCTGGAAGGGCAGCAAGCTGCTGGACATGAACAAGACGCCGGTATCAGGAAGTGTGAGGACAGTAAAGAGCAGCTAGCAGGTAAGACTCTCATGGAAGGTTATATCTCAGTCAAAGTGGCAAATGTGAATGGCAGCGAGGACAGCTTAGACAGCTGTCTGGGGTCCCAAAAGAGCTCTTTCAGGGCTCTCCCAGAGGAGTCCTGGGATCCTGGCTTCGCGGTGACCCCGCCTCGCAGAGCCGACAAAGAGAACGCTTTGCAATGCAGCTCGAAAGCATCTTTGCACCAGGACTTAGACGCAAAAGAACAAGATGTGAGACCAAAGCAAGAAAACCACCTGCATGCCATGGCCAAGGGCAAGGCAGGCTGCCAGCTGCACCCAGCTGACAAGGGCACGCTTGACAAGTCCAAAGAGGGCTGGCTGCCCACTGGCGCCACGTCAGCCACCCACCGGACCCCCGGTGGGCACCCCCGCGCCAAGGCAGCCTCCCTCAGGTCCTCTCGGAAGAGCAAGAAGGCATCGGGGCTGAGGATCAATGACTACGACAACCAGTGCGACGTGGTGTACATCAGCCAGCCCATCACCGAGTGCCATTTCGAGACCCAGCGGCTGGTGTCGTCCCGCAGGACGGCGAGGAAGAGCACCCGCGGGTATTACTTCAACGGGGAGTGCTGCGAGCTCCCGACTGTCCGCACGCTGGTTAAGAGCTCCCGGGCGGAGGAGAGGGCGAGCAGCCCGGCACTGCGAACAGAGACCCTCGTTAGTGCGAAGCCACCCCTGGTGCTCTCGGTGGAGGGGTCTGCAGGGGCAGGACGGGAGGGTGAGAAGAGGGTTTCCCTGAGGCTCCTGGCTAAAGTGGCACCAACCAGCCGAGAAACGAAAGAGAGAGCTGAGCTGGGCTCCATGCAGCTCCGGGATAACCGAGGACTGCGGTCAAGGGAAGCTGCCGTGGCCATGCCCTTCTTCTCCCTCTCTGCTCCACCCAGCCCCCAGAAAGAGGACAGCTTGGCCAGCTCACCACCCCCTGGCTCCCCTCCTGCTGAAGGAGGGGGGATGACAGTAGGAGGCACTGTCACCTGGGAGGCTGGCAGTAGCCTGGGCTCTTCTGAGGATGGCAGCAGCAGCAGGCAGGCTGCTGTTATTGCTGCCTTTTCAGTCTCAAAAGCACACAGTGAGGAGGAAGGTTGTCCAGGCTCTGACATACAGACTGTTCCAGAACTCCCTGCCAGCCCAGAGCCAAAGTCCTCCTCACAGCCCTCTGCTGCTACAGACACACCACCGCTGCCCTGTGATGGTGCCGGGGATCCTGCCCAGCTTCCAGGCTCAGGGGATGCTGAGCTCTGTGAGCAGTGTCTGACAGAGCCCTCCCCATGCTCTCCAGGCTTGCAGACTCCTGATGAGCCTCCTGCCACCATGGATGGGGAGAGCCCCCTGGAGCCCCCTGCCACCTTGCAGTGCGGGGATGTGAACAAAAGCATCGATGCTGAACCAGAAGCTGAATCACCGGTCATGGTGGGTGATGGCCCTCTTGAGCAAGAGGATGCTGTGCTCATCAGCACACCCCTCCCCAAAATCTTGGAAGTGGAGGCAATGCAGAATAACAGCACAGCAAGTGAAAAAGAGCCCACTGAAGGGGAAATGCCACCCGACCCCAACAGCTCAGATTCTGTCCCTTCCAAAGACAGTCTAGACAAGAAACGAAAGAAAGGCAGGAGGGTGCTAGTGGCATCGGACCGGTGTCTCCGAAGCCAACAATCCCTGTCACCTGCCGAGGGCAATGCTGAGGACTCTGGTTCTTCCAGCTCTGTGCAGCTTCCTTGCCTTCAGACCAAACTCTCCAAGAGCCCTGGTGCTAAGCGGTTCAAGAGAGAAGTGCAGCTGGATGAGGCAGCATCCATGCACTTCCCAAATGACTGCTTCCCCAATGTGCTGCTCAAAACCAGCGAGGGGCCAGGCATTGGCCAGGCTCCAGAGAGCATTGCTGAACAGCAGCCAGGCGAGGAGAATGGTGTCACTACCAGACAAACCTATAAAAGCATCTTAGCAAAAGAGACCGCTGCAGAGGCAGAAAATTCCTCTAAAGATGACTCCTCTGCTAACAGCAGCCAAAGTCAACCGGGTGAGATGCTGGAAATCAGTGTCCAGGCTGATTCTGAGAAGAAAAACATTCTCCTCCCTCCAGAGAACAGTGTTCCCGCAAATGATGCTGATCAAGTGGATGTGAAACCAGTCAATGCCAGTGCAAAGGACAAGGAGAGCTCTGACAGTGCCAGGGATCTGGGCAAGCCAGTGAACTACGAGCTGGTGACCGATTTGCCTCCGTGTCCCAGCAGCAGAGGTGGAAGCAAGCATCTTCCAGCAAAAACTGCAAAGCATAAAAAGGTTGCTCTGCAGTTTTATAACTTACGACATGCACCCGCACCTGTAGACAGTGCAAAAAAGAGCACACCGGGGAAGGAGTCTATGCAAGCAATCCCCAAACTGAGGGATGAACACAGTTCAGGGAATGATGACTGCCCAACACTGGAGGACATAGACATGGCTGACAGCAAACCAAAGTTCATGGAATGGTGTGCTGAAGAGGAGAACCAGGAGCTCATTGCTGAGTTCAACACTCAATACATGAAAATCCAGAAGGGCTGGATTCAGCTGGAAAAGGAGGTCCAGCCAACCCCCAAGGTAAAGAACAAAGCCGACAAACTGAAAGAGATTTGGAAAAGCAAGAAAAGAACACGGAAAAGCAGAGGCTCACTGGAAGTGCAGAAGCTTTCTCCTGTGCAGATGCTGTTTATGAAGGCCTTTAAACTGTCTGACATATGCCAGTGGTTTCTGGAGACAACTGAAACCAGGTCTCTAGTGATTGTGAAGAAACTCAACACCCGTCTCCCAGGGGAGATTCCCCCCATGAAAGTCCCCATGCAGAAATATTCTTCCTCTAGTCTCTACCCCAGCTCACTACAAGCTGAACGTTTGAAAAAACATCTCAAGAAGTTTGCTGCCACTACCCCAGCTCGGAATAACCTGAAGAACCAAAAACTTTGGGCCAAAATTCGTGAGAATGCTGATAAAGCAGAGGCAGAAGAAGCCACCACTCCCAACCAGACATCTCCCGCTGATGCCAGCACCAAGGAGCTGAGCGAAGACAAAACCATCCAGCCTGCCCTCAGCTTGCCCACACAGGCCAGCACCAGGATCCTGCGCAAGTACTCCAATCTTCGGGGCAAGCTGCGAGCTCAGCAGCGCATGGTGAAGGCAGAGAAGCAGAGTGATGGCCCGGGGGACCATCTGTCCCTGGAGAGCAAGCAGAGCCGGAAGAGTGTGTGCATCAACCCCCTGATGTCTCCAAAGTTGGCCTTGCAGATCAAAGCGGCTGCTTTTCCTGCTAAATCTCCCTCAGTGGATGGGACGGGGAAAGGGCGGAAGGGGAAGAGCAGGTCCCAAGAAGACCCCTTGCCCAGAGTGGACCTCCAGCTCAGCAAGAAGAAGAAGATGCTGAAGGAGAGTGTGAGCACCCAGGAGCGATCCAGCTCCTCCACCAAGGACAAGCTGCCTGCCAAGAAGGCTAGTAAAATAAAGCATTCAGAGGTCAGCACGAAAGCTCCCGCCACCCGAAAGCAGGCTGCCATGGAAAGGAGCAATAAACTGGCCAAGAAAATGTCTTTGAAGGAGAAGAGAGTCCCGAAAAAGCAGCTGGAGAAGATGCGGCTCCCTATGCGGAAGGGCAAGGAGAACACGAGCAGACGGGCCGTGCTGCCTCCCAGTCACGAGGAGCTGTCTAAGTCCGCAAAGCAGAAGCCTCTGGGGGAGTCCTCCACACGGTCACAGAAGATGGCCAACAAGAAGCACAGCAGTGGGAAGACCTTGACAAGGTCTATGAAGAAGACGCAGGAGAACAGTGTGTCTCAGGGCAAGAGGAAGCTGAGGGCAAAAGTGGACTGTTCGCACAGCAAACGCTCACGACTGGACCCAAAATAGCAAAGAACCGGTAGCCATGTACAAAACTGATGTATAGTAGTAACCCTTTACCATGCATTAACTAAAGCTGCTTTTATAAGCTGTAGCAAGCCTTTAAAAATCCGCAGTTAAAGGATAACGCCCATGATTTTAGGCATCAGCAGATGTGTCTTGGACAGAGAAGAGGTTGGTCTGTCTGGCTCTGCTGTTCAGAAGGAAGTTTCTGCAGTTTGAACGTTCCTTGGGTTCTTTTAAACTTGGAACCAGGCAGTTTTTGTTAAAAGTACAGTGCCTTATTTATCACTTTAAAAATAAAAATAAGAAGCTCGTCTGTGTGATTTGGAGGCTTGCGTTTTATACTTGAGGCACAAGCACTTGTACTGTAGCAGAAAGAAAACCACCTTCGTGCACATGAAGTAGCTTTTGTCAGCCTTTGGGTGCACACAAACATTTCCCTTTCTTTCAGAGTCCTCCTTCTGTCTGTCTTCTTAGTGGCATTTAAAGCAAAACCAAAACCATTTCCCATCACTGAGGGAGAGAAAGGCAAGTCTGTCCTTTGTCAGTTCGCTGGTAGCAGCTGCTGGTGTCCCAGGCTGTTACCTGCATGAGAATGTGAAGTAGCTACTGGTGTGTGTACTGCTGATGGCTGCCTGCTCCTCACTGCACAGCCCGTGGTTGGGGAGGCCCCGCTCAGGCTGAGGAGATGCCGTGGGGGCTCCAGGTACCAGGCTGCCACATCCACTGCTGCTGGCTGGGCGTGCTGGGCTGTATCTGTCTTTTTTCTTGCTGGCTTCAGGGATGAACCAGTCTTGCCATGCTCTGCTTTTGGATGGACTTCCTTTTCCTATTTCCCTGCCCTCGTGGTGATTTCTGTGGTCTCTGATGGCAAAGCTTTTCTGCAGCGCTTCACTGGAGGTTGAATCTCTTCCTTTTTAAGGGCTTGAGCTCCTGATGTTGGTGCTCTGCAGGAAGGGAACTCTGGCTCTTATCTTGTGCTTTTGTGCACGTCTTGTCTAGTGCTCTCCTAAGCCAGGATTTGCAGTTGAAATAGGGTTGGGAAAAGGGACTTGCGTTAATTTTTTACCATAATTTGCATTTCACCCTTTTACTAGCAAGGTGCGGGAGGTTTGTCCTTGCTTGTATCACAGAACAGGGTCATAGTGCCTGTCTTCTCTGAGAAAAACCTGTTAGAAGTGCATAGAGCGTGTGGCTGTGCTGGTTCTGCTGGGCAGAGATGACCAGCAGCTGAGGAGTGCTGTGGTCTGTGCTAGGGAAAGGCCCCTGCTTGGCCATTGCATCCGCACAGCTTCTCTTTCACATTGCTGCACTGAGTCCATTTGCAGGAATCCCAATGCCAGCCTCTTTCCACACATAAAGAGGCAGTGCCTGTCAGGGCACTGTGTGGGCCCTGAGGCTGCCAGGCCTTTAACAGCCACCTTGCTGGTCCTTGCTCAGCTGCTTGTCCCTGATGAGAGCAAGGCTCTGGTGCAGCCCATGAATTCAAAAGATGCTGGCCCTGGGAGCAGAGGCTGGAAAGGGATTGGCTGCAAAGGGAATTGCTTTTCATGGTTGGCATTGAACCCCAGATCTCAAAGCCTAGGGGCTGGAGGTGAAAGGCAGATAATTGTGTTTAAATCTTTCATTGTAGCCCTTTAGTACAGAGGATGAAACCAGGCGTTTGATTTGCACGCCCTTCACAGAGCACCTCTGGCTCTCTTGCAGGTACTCCCTTTCCCAAGCATTGACACACACAATGCTGCAGCACATTTTTCTCTTACTGTGAAATGGCTGATTTAAAAAAAAGTCCTTTGCCTTTCCTTTGAATTGTGCTAGAATAAGTTAACTCTCTGAACAACTAGGAAGTGATTAAATCTAGCCTGTCAGTCCCTGTACAGATTAATATGAAGTTATCTATTACTTTAATTTTTACTGCATGCATTAAATATGTCAAACATTCCATCAGAAAAGATTTTAAAGCGTTTCAGAAGAGGTGTAAGGCAGGAGGGCACTGATGGCAGTTAAGTGACTGATCTGTACCTCTTTTGCAGGATGTCTTTCCCTCTTGCTTCTCCATCCCTACTTATGGTCCTTCTCTAGCCTCTGGCTGGGGCCCAGCCACATCGGCCCAGATTTCCTCTCCTTCCTCTGGGGCAGGTGTGTGTGTGAACACGCCTCTTACCTTTCTTCTCACACCATTCCCCTGCAGCAAATCCCCTTTCCCCATCTTCACCATCACTCCTGAAGCGCCTGCACCGGTCACCATGCACCAAGTGCTCCTTGAGGCTTTCCCTCTCTCTTTCTTCTCTCATTTTTTAGCTGCTGGTAAGTGGTAAATGCAGGCTGTCCTGCTCCCTGTCTTCTGTGCTTCTGGGGGCAGGAATCCCATTAGGATAAAACCCTATAGAAAGCAAGTGGAAAGAGTCTTTCTAGATGGGGTGCTGCTGCTCCAGTGTCCCAGATGCCTTCCTGCACCCTGGGGCTTCACCAGCACCGATTGGCTCGAGCATGGCAAGGCTGGGGGACGGCACGTGTCGCATTGGTGCTGGAGTGGAGCAGCTTCTGGGCATCTGTCCCAGTTTGGTGTGCACTGTTTGGCTTAGGCAGTGGTGGGATCAGAACACTGAGCTTCCCGGCAGTGTTCCTGACAGGCAGTGGTGACGTGCTGTTGAGGCACAGCCCCTGCTTTAGAGCAGTCTGTTACCAATAAATGCGGTTCTTACATCATGCAAGGGATGCACAGGGAGCTGCAGATGAGCTTAACGAGTGGAAGAAAATAAGCAACATGGTTTATTACCTTTTCCCACATGGATATGGAGTGTGTTTCCATGTGCTACAGATGTAGAGTTGCCCACTGGCACTACCACAGTGCCATCCTCAGATCCACAGCCTCATTGCGCTCCTCTTCCCCTGGGCCACCCCACAGCTCCCTGCTCTGCTTCTTCAGCTCTGGATTTCAAGTGCTACATCCCACAAAGCAGATGTTACTTTGGCTTTTCTTGCTGGCTACTTTCTCATCCTATTGAAACTAGTCTCCATCGTGCACCCTGGTCCATGAACTAGGAGCAGCATACTCTTAGCTCTGCACCTCCACAGACGTCCTCACTGTCCCTCTGCTGCCAGCCCCCCTCTCTCATTTGCATGGTTACCTTTTTCTCTCTCTCATCATCGGCAGCTCTGGGTCTTCACAATTCATATGTTCAGCATCTGTCCATCTTAATTAACCTCTGGGAGGAGCTGCATTGGCCAAGCTCAGAGTCAAAACCTACGTTGGTGCTGTAGCAAGAGCAGTTTGAGCCTGGGATGGCTCCTCCTACCTGTAGCTGTTAGGATCTTGTTTAGCAAGGCCAGCCCTGGAATGGGGTTCCCTGCTTGACAGGGTGTGTGATATGTACCCAAGGCGTGCACATATTTATATTCATCACTTACTCATCCCTGGCAAGGTCCTGTTTGCCAGTGTTTGCTCTGTGCAGTGGGGTTTCTGTAGTCAACTGCCAGCATGTCAGGGAGACAGATTTGCAGATTTGCAAACCTTTTCTGAAGGGCTGACCAGTCGGCGCTGATGCTTCTGACAAACTTTCTGCTGCATTGCTGATCAAGGTCCATGAGCTGGGAGAGCAGGATGAAATTGTTCCCGCTGCTCTCTGCATCCCTGTCCTTCCCGTGCTGGGGGAGCCATGGAGGGCTGGACGGAGTGGGCTGGCTGGCTGCCCACACAACTTTTTGCTGGTGTGCAGATGAGCAAGGCTGCAGCCCAGCCTGTGTCCCAGCTGCTCTTGTGGCACCTCTGGAAATGCTGGTGTTTCCAAAAGCTCTGCCAGCTCCTAGTAACCTCCCAGGAAATAGACATGCAATCAGATATACTGATGCCCTGTTTTTAAGACTTGCTGATGGACACTTTTTCTCTCCAGCTCATATACTTTCAGCCTGACTACTGCATTTCCAGTTGAAAGTGACTGAGAAAGCTGTGATTCCCAGCCTTCCATGGGTACAGGTAGTGCCTGGGACAGCATGGAGGTGTGGGTGACCATCCATGTTGGGCTCTCACTTTTCCACCATCAGCAGTCAAGCTGGGGGAAGAGGCCTGAGCCCAAGCCAAGGTGTACTTGGATCTGCATCCTTGGGCTGTATGCCTGGACAGCCCAGGAGCAAGATGGGAATAGGCTCCTCCTTGACAGGGAATGCCACTGCAGCTTTTCTTGTAGCAGTAGGTTTTTTGAGCAAACCACAAGGCTATGATGTCCCCATGTCGCGTGTGTTCCTCCCGTGTGTCGTAGCATCCATTTGGCCCATCCTTTAGCTTGGTGGTTGTGAAATGAATCCATCTGTTCTAAGATGTTCTCAGGAGTTCTTGTTTGTATTAAGCTCACCCCTAGGCTTAGCAGAAATCACAGTCCCCATCCTCCCTGCTCCCCTCCCCGCAGACAAGCCCTCTCTCTCACGAGCACTTCCACCTTCTCCCCAAAGGGCAGCAGAGGGCAACTGGCGGTTTTGATTCAGGGCACGTTGGCAGCTTTGGGGCAGCCGAAGGAGCTGGGATGCAGCCGGCCAGCATTTGTGACAATGGGTCTGGAGGCCAGGCAGTCCCACAGGCTGTATTGCTAGCCAATGTTTTTTAAGTCTGTTTGTAAGAGTACCTAATTTTAAAATGAAATGTGAATATATATTATGTGTAGGTGCCATGTAAGATAGTGTTGTGCTAGGCAGCAGGATGCTAACCTACTTTTTAAGCTTTTTGGGGGCAGGAAAAAGCATTTTTCTCTCACTTCATCCTCACAGATCTAATATTGTAAATAGGTTTTTTAAATATTTATTTCATGGGCTTTCCACAGGTTCTCGTTCTGGCTGGTGTGTCGGTTGGTGGGGCTGTATTGCCCAGCGTGCCACAACCAAAGGGCTGGTGATTGCGTGGGGGGATAGGATGGGGTGGGGTGGGTGGGTGGTGGTGGTGTCCAGTTTGGTTTTATGTCACATCGAAGCTGAAGCATTAACTCTCTTCATCTCGTTTTGATGATGTCAGACCTGGTCGATGGCCACGGATGGCCACGGTCCCCAGGGTGGCCGTGAGCTCCCATGGCCGGCCAGGATGGCCGTTCCCCAGGACAGGGGGCACTGCAAGCAATAAGATTTGTAGTAATAATGTCTGCTTTGATGGCAGGGGCTCTCGGGGCTCAGGGCCAGGTGGGAATAACCCTGCTCCCTGCAGGGGCTCAGTCCAGCATGGCATGGAGGGGTCTCTTGACCTGGAGCTGCTCAAGGAAGTGTCCCCAGGGATGCAGAAAGTGGGGGATGCTGTCACCCCCAAGGAACCCCCCAAAACCACTGGGGTAGGGTAGGTAGTTGCTGGTAGCAAACTCCCACTTGGGAATTACTGCCTTTGTGGGTACGGGTGACCCAAGGGAGCACACCGCTGTCGCTGCTACAGTCCTAGGGTCGGCTCCAGAAGGTCATTTGCTCATTTGCTTGTCATTGCAATTTTAATTCTCCTTCTAGGAGGTTTGAGGTCATTTGGTAATTTTTTCTTAAGTGGGTTTAGATTTTTTTTTTCTTTGTTAACCCCTTTTTGCCTGGAAGTGTGGCTGGCTCTGACCTTCCAGCCCAGCTGTCTGTGTGGGGCAGTGTCAGCAGGATCAGGGCTGCTTTTATGATGATGGGTCTCTGACTTTGGAGGATGGAGTGAGGGGTGCTGCTGGGCCTTTGCCAGTCCCACGCTTCCTTCACCCTTGGAACAGGTGTGTAAAAAAGAAAAACAAAAAAAAGGAAAAAAGGAAACAACACAGTAATTTTTTTCTTAAGATGTAAAACATTTAAATATTATCTCCACCCTGATGGCAAATGTTTTTCCTTCATCTGTGTCTGCTTCCCTGGGAGAGTTCTGTTTCTCTGTTTGTTTCTATATGAATTTTAGACACTGAGCTGAAATTCCTCCTGTCCGGTACTGTATGTTTGAGCCCAAGCAATGTGAACTGTACAGACCAGCAGTGGGAAGTGGGAGCCAGTGACTGCACCTGGGAGAGCCGTGGCTTGGGACGGCATTTCCCAGTTGGTGTAGGGAGTGGGAAGTACTGCGCCACAAGTTGGGAAAATGAACTGTCTGCTGTGAATTCTTGGTTGGAAATGTGGAGAGGAGTTTCCATTAGATAATGTTTACATACCTCACCTGATGAACCTTTGAAAGTGTATATATAAAAAAAAAAGAAAATAAAATTATATTAAGTTGCTTTAAATCAATATGTATAGCTATAAGAGCTGGGTCATTTGAACTTTGAATATGTATCGATTCTCTAAATGTTGACATTTTGTGAACTCTGTGCTCCTGTCTTTTATTTCATCCTAGCCTATGGAAAAAGTTGTGTTCTTGTTCCAGGTAAAAGATCCCTGACTCAGATCTGAACTCCTCAAGGATTCCCACCGCCTTGTTTTCTTTTCTTCCTCACTGTCAATATTCACCCTATGAGCTTTCTAAAGGTCCGTATTTTATTGCAGCTTATTAAACGTTTCTTTGATATCAATGTTTGTTTGGTGTGATAAGTGGGGAAGAGTGAAGGTGAATGAGTGCATGAGGTAGGGCACAGCAGGCTGGCACCCTCCAAGTGTCACCCCCTTCCTATGGAGGGGGGATATAAATGCCTGTGTGGGGTTTCAGTGCTCCTACACCAGTGCCTGAGCTGTGGCAGACTTGTGTTGGTGGCACCAGCAGTGCAACCTCTCGGCAATCCTGGGGACTACTGCCCAGGCCTCCTCTACCCTTCCCCAGAGAGCTACAAGTGCCCAGTTTCCCCTGGAGCCATTCCATCCCCACAGCAGGCACTGGCCCTTCAGCTTGCCACATGCAAGACCCTGGCAGTGATGGCTACTTTTGCAAGGTGTTGTATGGATAACCCCGGCTGCTTGTCCCTGCACCATGGGGGCAACACTTTGGCCACAAGCACTGGCCAGGGCTACTCCAGGAGCAGGAAATCATCCCCCAAGGCAGGACCAACTCTTTCGATCCTGTGCCACCTCCTCACACACTCAGCTGCTTCCAAGCACCAGCTTCTCCCTTCTCCCCACCAGGAAAGAAGAGGCCAAGCCTCTGAATGAATAAATGTCATGTTCACATGGAAGACAACATAGACAATACCAAACATCTCCTAAAACAATACAGCCTCTGCCAGCGGAAGGATGCCCAGTGCCTCCCTCGCCAGCCTAGTACAAACCAGCGTCTTCAATAGTGACACACACAAACCCCACGGGCCAAACAAAGCCACCGTCATTTTCCTGCCCAGTAGCATCTGTAAACAAAAAGAAAACATCATTTGTTGACCCCAAACATATAAAAATACTATAACAAAATGAAATACAAATATATATTAGAATCTGTAAGTATTCTGTATAAAGAGATACTTTAGCGGTTAGCATACAGCAAGAACAGAAACACAACACAACCAAGCCCCGGGTGGGCCACAGGCAAAATGAGACGCATCCCAGCTCCTCTGTGTGGCAGAGGAGCTCCCATGGAGAGGGCATTTGTGGCAGAAACACATCCCCGTAGTGGTGGAGATGCCCTGGATGCCAGTGGTGAGCAGGGATGGTGACAGCACCTGCAGAGCTGGGTGTATCTGGTGGAGGTGCCTGGAGCCCAGCCACAGCTGGCAGTGCGGACCTGAAGCCGAAGTGCTGGAGTGGTGTGATGGAGAGACCCAGGACTGCAGCTCTGGGATGAGTCTGTCCACCAGGGTGAGGTGGTGTTTCACTGTCCAGCCACGTGCAGTGTCCCAGGTTGGGCCCCCACTATCCTTGGCCCCCACAGTCGTAGAGGTGATGCTGCTGTGGATGTTGGGCGCATGCAGTACCGCGGCACGAGCTCCCTGTGTGCCCCTGCTCCCACACCAGCCCAGCACATGCCCTGGCACTGTGGGCTTTGGAGAGATGCTGGGTATGGGCACTTGAGTCCAAGAGCTGGTGGGTCCTGCCCTGGCAGTGGTGTTGGCTCCAGGCTTGCAGGTTTGGACATCTTCAGCCTCTTCAACTTGGCACGCACAAGACTGAGGCCCCAGTGATGGGCACAGCAAACCCACATCCCAGCTGTCCCAGCAGCCTCTTGCTCCTGCTGGCTGGGTCAGTGATCTGCTCCCCTAGGATAGAGCCTGGAAAAAAGGGATTCCTGTGCCACCCTCACACAGCTCCCACCTCTGAGCAGAGCCACCTGGCTGAGCCAGGGGTACTTGGGGCCCTCTCCACATGAATGGCACAGTGCTGGCCGCATGGCACAGGGCAGGTTGGCACTGGAACCCTCAGGGAGATCTGTGCAGTGCTGTCTGTCCCCTATTCAGTGTGCCTGGCACTGCCCTGGTCATGCTCCACCAGCCTGGCCCTGATGTGACCACAGTGGGCTGGACCTGTGCATGCCCATGCACTGCAGAGCCCAGCCAGCATGCACAGACTGGGGGTGTCACCAGAGGGTCAGGCTGGGGGCACGGAGCTGGTGATGGTATCTGGGGTACTTTGGGCTCCAGCACCCCGCAGAGAGAGAGACCAGGGCTGCTGGAGGAGAGGATGGGAAACTGGGTCTGGGCTCACCAGGACTGCAGGAACTGGCTACACCACACAGCCCACTGTAAGCCATGGCTTGCTGTAGATCACAAGGCTCTGCCATGTCAGGCCCCCCTCCTCCTGTCCCAGGTGTTAAAAAAGCCCTCAGATTGCTGGGCTGATGCAAGGGACAGGGCTGCCAGGGAGGGGACTCACCCAGGATGCAGGCACTGCCCTCCATGGCTGTGGGGCTGCACTGGCAGGGAGGCAGAGTGCCACAGGGAGAGGACAGGGCAGCTGGGCAGGGTGCCCACTCCATATCCACACATGTGTGTAGCTGCAGTTCTTAAAAAAATTCTCTATCTACACATTTGCTTTGTTTGTGGGGTTTTTCCTTTTTTTTTTTTCTCTCCTTTTTTCTGTTTCCTTCCCAACCTTCTAGATTCACCAGCTCTACCCTCTGCTGGGCTCCTCAGATGCAGCTGCAGTTCGGAACACCCAGAGAGCAGCATCATGCCCGCAGGGCAAAGTGAGGTCCTTGGCTCAGGGGGTCTCCCCGCCAGCTCCCCGGCTCTGCAGGGCCGGTGGCTGCTCACAGGCACTGGCTGCAGCCACACTTGCTGGGCTTCTCCACCTCCTCCACGAAGGTCGCACCGTTGCTGCACTCAAAGGCATATTTCCTGCGCCGGAGCCGCAGCCCAGTGCAGCAGCCAGCGTCAGGGCCACCGCAGGTCCCCCGGCATTCCACCCAGGCCACCGGCCGCGTTGTCTGGCAGATGGCATAGCCCCGCTGCACCTGGTGGTAGTCCCGCACCGGCTCCCCGCGGCACTCCGGCTCTGTGGGACAGTGGGACAGCAATGGTCAGCCTGGTGTCATGGCATGGGGCTGCCCTCCCTGGACACCCACCTCCTCAGCACCTACCTTGGTCACAAAGGGCTCCGGTGTAGCCATCGTGGCACTCGCAGGTGGGCTGGCCACCCGGGGTGAGGTGGCAGTGGCCATGGACACAGGGCTGGCGGCGGCAGGGGTCAGGTGGTTCGGCAGGCTGGTTGCAGAGTGCGCCCTGGTAGCCCTCATGGCACTGGCAGCTGTAGGAGAGGGCGTCGAGGGGCAGGCACAGCCCATGCACACACCTGTGGGCACACAGTGCTGTCAGGACCTGCTGGCGTGGCACGGTGTGGCACCAGCATGCACAGCCCACCAGCACAGAGCATGGCACGGCTCAGCACCAGCACAGTATTGCCCTGGGACTGGTACAGCACCACCTGGTACAGTACAGACGTCATGGCACAGCACACGTGTGGCTCTGGCATGGCACCACCAGCACAGAACAGCCTGGCACAACTCAGTGCTAGTGGCACGGCAGGGCAGTGCCATGACACGGCACCACTGTGATGGCACGGGACTGACATGACAGCACCAGGAACCAGCCGCAGGGCAGGGTGGGCAGCCAGTGGGAGGGGCAAGTAGGGCAGACAACAGGGTGAGGGCACTCACTTGTGCCCCTGGCAGGGACCGCCACGGGGCTGGTCGCAGTGGGGCCCGTCCCAGCCAGGCTCGCAGTGGCAGACGGGGCCCTGGGCACCCGAGGGCTGGCAGATGCCATGCAGGCAGTAGAGCTTGCGGCAGGGCTCGCAGCCCGGCACCACCCCCGGCGTCATCCGTGTCTTGGTGAAGTCCTGCAGCTCATTGTTGATGTAGAGGTTGCGGATGCATCCATGGAAGCTGGTGCCGTTGAGGAGCTGCCAGAGGCGGAAGGCAGCCGAGTTGACATCCACAGGCATTCCTGGGGAGAGCAGTACCATCAGCACACCCGGATGCCCCCCATGCCCTCCATCATCCAGTCCCTGTCCTACCTCCCACGTAGAGGGGAGCCTCACTGTTCAGTGTGTAGTGCTTGCCCGAGTTGTCCATGGTCATGGGGCTGCCACCATCGATGGACAGGTTCACCATCTGGTCGAAGGTCACCAGCTCCACGGTGTGGAACTGCCCGTCGTTGATGGTTTCAGCACTGGTGGGGATGGCTGGGTCACCGGGGATGCCCCAGACCAAAGCAATGGGGGTGGAGGTCCCCAATGAGTGGAGAAGGGGTGCCAGGTACCTGTAGATGGCTGAGCTGGGGTGGGTGCCAGGGTCATAGCTGACCCTCACGTGGCCCTGGTACAGCTCCACAGCCATGTGGTCGCTGTCACCATTGTACAGCAGGATGCCATTGCCTTCAGCCGTGGAGACCTGTCAGAGAGAGAGGTGGGAGCCCACATCCCTGGGGCAGACCCTCAATGCCGTCCCTCGACGCCCCCACATCCCCCCAGCCCTCACCTGAAGGGTGATATTGGCCCGGGGCCAGTCCTGCAGGTCAGTGAACTGCAGGTATGTGTCGCGGTCCACGAAGTTGACGCTCAGCAGCTTCTCACATTTGGGGCCGCCGAAGCCAGGCAGGCATTGGCACAGGGCGCGGGCACCCCGCTCCACACATGGGGCCCCGTTCTGGCATTCAGCTCGCTCACAGAGGCCAGGCTGGCCAGCGGTGTGCGGCGGCATCTCACAGAGCTGGCCACTGTGGGGCCAAAGGTGCTGCTGGGCTGGGGGCTGGGAAAGCACCCTACACCCTGTCCAATGCCCCACAGGGCTCTTACAGCACGCCCCTTATTTGGGGTCCCTAGGGAGGCTCTCCCAGACACTGGCATCAGAGGGATGCCGGGATGCTGAGCTGTGCCCTGGGGTCCCTCCCCAATGATGCTGGCTCCCTCCAGCCTCCACCCCCAGAGGCACACACACCCAGCCTCACTCCTTCCTCTCACACAGAAGATGGATGGATGGATGGATGGATGGACAGACGGATGGACTTGGTAGCCAAGACTTGTCCCTTCTGCACAGTGACACATAACCATCCCCACTACCCCAGGGGTCCCAAGTCTTTGTGGTGGTACCTGTAGCCCTCGGTGCAGAGGCAGGAGTAGCCGTTCACCTCGTCCAGGCAGCGGGCGTTGTTCTGGCACCGGTGGTCCTGGCAGTCGTTGAAGTCCTCGCTGCAGTTGCTCCCCACGTAGCCGGGTGCACACTCACACCTGGGGCAGGCGGGGGGCTCGAGGCTGCCCCTTCCTTCCCCCTTGCACCGGGGGGTGCCTGCTCCTCCTCCTGTAACCCCCCTCTCCATGGCCCCTCACTGCAGTCCCCAAAAAGCAAATCTACCCACCCCCAGACAGCCAGAAAAAGTGGTTTGGAGAGGAGGGGGCTCACCTGGGCCCCTGGCTGGTGGAGATGCAGGTGGAGTCATGCTGGCAGGGGTTGAGCTCGTCTGAGCAGAAATTGGGCGGCTGCTCACAGAATTCCCCTGCAAGGCAGAAGAGGGGGTGCCCAGCAGCTCCAGGACCGGAGGAGCAGCCCCAGTCCCCATGGGGCAGAGGGAACCCCTGGGGGACTCAGTTCAAGACAGGGAGCTGCCAAGCCCACAGCTTTCACCCCACAGGCACAGGGTTCTCCTCCCCTGGAGGCAGCTCCTGCCTGAGCCAGGCACTGAGGGCATCCCAGAGTGTGGATGTTCAGCTGGGTGTACCCAACCTCCAGACAGCTGAGCCCAGAGGCCATGGCGATGGGCATTGAGACAGCAGGCAGAGGAGTTATTTAGCCCTCATGGGTGGGTAGAAGCACGGGGCACATTCCCGGGCCAGGTCTGTGCCATTTGGGGATGGCTTGCCCCCATTCCAGGTACCTGTGTAGTGGGCAGGACAAAGGCAGGTGTAGTTGGTGGCACTGGGCACACAGGAGCCCCCATTCTCGCAGCTGTGCTCCTTGCAGGGGTCGCTGGTGGTGTGGCAGCTCAGGCCCTCGAAGCCCGCTGGGCACAGGCACCTGCCACGGGGCAGGGCAGTGTCAAGGAGGAAAACAAAAAGGAACATTTTGGGGTGGCTCCCCCAAAATGACCAGCACAGGACCTTGGCAAAGAGCACACATGCCCACCAAGAGCTGGGTTTGGGGTCCTCCTATCAAACACTGGGCACAGGGGTGGGTGGCAGCACAGCCTGCCTGAGGATGCTGTGTTGCCACGACAACAGGCTGAGAGGCCTGTCAGCGCACGGAGGGGCTGCACAGCCTACCTCCTCACCCCCAGCCTGCCAACTATTTTCAGCTCCTAATTGCAGCCTGATTCCCAGAATGGCCTAAAGCATTCCAGGCAGTGAGGGTTGTGTGAGGGTAAGGCAGCCCCGTAGGGAGCAGCAGTGACTCCAGGACCACAGCAACCAGCCCCAGTCCCAAACCCCTCTACCTCCCCCTGCCTCCTGCAGTGATGGAACCCTCCTCTCCCCCACTGACTTCAGCCTAGGAGCCTTTTGGGCTGGGGGGCATGGGGCAGGGGAGTCAGACAACATGAGCTGGAGCTCTCATGCAAATCCAATATCCCAGCTATACGGCCAAGGGAGCATGCAGGAGGGGAAGGAAGTATCAGAACTTCTCTCCATGGGATGCCAGGGTCCCATGCTGCTGCCCAAACACCCACCTTTCATGGGCTCCTGTCCAGCACTCACCTGAACCCAGCTCCTTCCCCCTCCTGAGGCTGGCACGTCCCCCCGTTGGCGCAGGGGTTGGAGGAGCAGCCACTGAGTGCCACCTCGCAGTCCCTGCCCTGGGGAAGGATGGAAAGGTGGGAGCGAGGAGGGTGCCACAGCACCTGCCCAGCTCTCCCCAACCCACTCAGCAGGACACTGTGCCACACACGGGGGGTACCTGGTCCCGCAGGCAGCAAGCCCCGGGCGCATGGCAGAGGCCCTGCTCCGCTCCCTTGCCCTCTGCAGGGACATGTCCCCATGCACTGGGGAGCCCTGGGACCAGGGTACCTTGTAGCCACTGGGACAGGCGCAGCGGTAGGAGCCAAGGGGGTCGTTGTGGCAGGTGCCCTGGTTCTGGCAGGGGCTGGAGAGGCAGGGGTTGCACTTGGCCTGGACGCTCAGGGCGGGTGGACCTGTGGGATGGGCAGCACAGAGATGACCATCAGTGTGAGGAGTGATGGGGACGTGTGCTTTTGTGGGCACCAAGGTAGGGACTGGGCGCAGAGACTGTCCTGCCAAGGGGCTGTGCACCATGCAATGGGACAGCCAGCAGTTTGCTCAGTCACCAGGGCTGTGCCATCAGTCAGGTAAGAGGATGGAAGCAACCTGGTCCCCCTCCTCCACAGGGCTGCTCAACAGATGAAACCCTGGAGCCACCCAGACTCACAAAGCATTGCTCTGCTGGGTGCCCAGAGGAGGGTATGGATAGACAGCATGGGCACCTCTCACCTTGGCACTCAAATTTCTTGGCAGGGGTGGTGAGCAGCAGCTTTCCTTCCATGTCGGGAGGCCCAGCGCAGCGGGCAATGCCTGGCTCCTTGTACCCCGTCTTGACCCAGCTGGAGAGCCACCGCAGATTGCAGCTGCAGTACAGGGGGTTGGCCCCGATGGCTCTGCACGAGGAGAGGGGCAAAATTGCACCTGCTGCCACACAGAGGGAACTGGGCACAACTCTGTCACTTGACCGGGATGCCACACAATGGGCAAACCAGTGCTCCTCCATTTCTGGACCCACCAGAGGTGCTGCCCACAATGGGAGGACCAGGACACACAGCCCCACAATGCTGCCCAGTTAGACCACCCTGCTGCCAGACCCACAGCCCATGCAGTGCTCCATGCTCTGCCCTGGGGCTCTCCTCCACTGGCCACACAGAAATTCTTGGCAGTCCCTCACCAGTACACAGGCAAAGCTGCCTGGGACCAGCAAACTGGGCAAAGCACCTTGAGGCCATGCAGAAAAACAGGACCTGCATGGGAGCTGCAGGGCCAGCCCAGGCTCTGCTGCACAAGCCTGCAGAACAGAGACATGGGAGTGGGCTGATGGGAATGAGCAGTGAGTCACAGCCAGAGCTTGTGCAGACAGCATTGGGGGAAAGCAAGGAATTTCTCTGGGAAAGGAGAAGGAAGAGGGAGGATCGCTCTGCTCCATAGCAGAGAAGGGTACAAAAGTAGTGGATGATGTGGGAGGGGGATTGCCTGGATGTCTCTTTGAATTCTCCTTGATTGCAAAGGTCAGCAGTGATGGAGGGCCAGTGTGACCAAACATGTGACAGAAGAAAGAGATGGCAGCCCAGATCTGCTGTGGCTGACAAACCTGGTCCTACAGCACCTGCAGCACTGGCTGTGACACAGCTCAGCCTATGGGAACCAGCAGTGCCAGCTGTCAGCAGTGAAGGCAGCACAGCCGAGGGAAATTGGAGCAGAGCAAGCAGTGTTGCTCCCCAAAAAACAAGGAGGCCACGACTGGGTATTAAGCTGCTCTTTGCAGACTGAAGGAATAGCCTGAGATGCCCAGGATGCCGGGAGCAGGCAGCTGGGAACAGCTTAATTAGGAGACAGGGAGGGGACCAAAAAGACACTGAGCAAAGTCAAACCCTGGCCCCATGTAGTGGGTATAGGGCAGTGCTCCTGGGGTGCAGGCTCACCCAAAGAGGGGTTGAAACACCACCACTGGCAGGAGGATACCTGAAGACAGACTGTGGGGCTGTTGCAGGGAAGTGCGCTGGCAGAAGGTTAACAACATGCTGGTGTGTGTCAGAGCAGCCCGGCCAACCCACAGCCACGACACTACTTTGCATGGCTTGACCTACAGCTTGGGGGACCCCAAAGATCTAGTGGGTTGGGGAAGGACCCCACACCACATCCACCTAAGATCATAGGGACATCCCAGCAGCACTGGGAGACTCAGCTGCACAGCTGGATCTGAGCCTGAGCATGGGCAGCAGGTCACAGCACTATCCAACAAACAATGTTGCAGGTACCAGCCCAGAGAAGAGGAGAGAAGGCAGCTCACCCTCCAGGGAAGCCAAGATCAGCCCAGTGGTTTTTAAAGGTCTATGGAGCCTGCATCCAGCCCTGAGCCCTGAGGAGTGGGAGGAGATACTCACAGGTGGGACAGAGAGGTGACATCTGCGAAGATGCCCTCGGGGAGGCTGGAAATGTCATTGCCATGGAGAGACCTGCAGAGAACAGAAAGTCCTGCAATGCCCAGGGCTCCAAGGTGGGCAGCAAGGACTGTGGCCCCACCCCACAGGTCCACGTGTGGGTGGCAGAGCTGGACCCCATCACACTGTCACTGTTGCAAACGCACTATCTGCTCTGAGAGCAGATGAACCTTCCTGTGCTCCTCCTGCATCCTCTACCCTGCCCACCTGCATGCACCCAGCTCGAAGTGGGCACAGGGGGCACAGGGACAGAGGCAGCAGCAGAGAAGGGGCCAAGCAGGACTGTGAGCAGGGCTATGGGCAGGTACTTACAGCAGCCGCAGGGAGCGGAGGCCCTCGAAGGCCAGCGGAGGGATGCACTGCAGGGAGTTGTAGCTGAGGATCCTGCGGAAGGGAAGCGGGCAACACAGCTGTGTGTGTTGCAAGAAACCCACCCTGGGCAACACACTGCCTTTGCGTGAGCTCCATCTCAAACCACAGCTTCACCCAGGCAGAGGGGAGAGACCCTGGTGTCCCCAGCACCCCCCAGTCTTTGGGGTCCCCTAGAACAGCCAGCACAGCTCAGCTGGGCTGCAGCCTGGTGTGGCACCGCAGGGACCGCACTTACAGGGTGGTGAGCTGGCTCATGTTGGTGAAGGAGGAGTTGCTCAGGGAGCTGATCTTGTTGTTGCTCAGATCGCTGGAAAACAGAAACCCCGGGGCTTGGAGCCAGCTGGGCCTTGTCCCCTCTCACTGCTCCCCAGCCTGCTCAGATGCAATGGGGTGCAAAGAGCAGCACAGCACAGCCTCCACGGGAGCAGCAGGGCTGTCACACAGGCAGCAATGCCACTTGTCCCCGCTCTGTTCCATGCCTGGCACCAGGTGGTGAGCAGCCAGAAGCTGAGCATCGGTGCCAGTCAGCTGTGTTCCAGAGCAGACGGGGGACAGAGAGGGATGTCAGGAGTGCCCACACACTGCCAGACCCCTCCTCAGGATCACACACCATGGAGACAGCCCCTGCCCTCACGCCCAAGTTTCAGCAGTGCCTCCAGCTGCCTGGGCTCCTGCTCCTGGCTACTTACACAAGCTGCAGATACTTGAAGGTAGCAAGCTGCCCTGGGACCTGAGTGAACTGGTTTCCATCCAGGTAGCTGCAAGGGAGAACAAAAGCACCTTGGGGCAACTGAGAAGCAGGAGATCCCTCCCTCTGCCCCCTCTTTCTCCTGTGCACCATCACGGACTTCAGGCTGCAAGAAGCATCTCCAGCATCACCTCCCTCCTGCAGTCAGGCCCAAGGGGCTCTCGGGGGACTCCTGGGCTGGCAGGGGAGCTAGTGTGTGAGAGCATGAGCACACCTGGGTTTGCAGGCATGTCCCTGGACACACTCTCCCAGCAGCCTACGTGTGCAAGCGCAGCCAGCCATGTGCCACGTTTACACATCCGATAGGAGCGTGGGAGGCTGAAACTGTTCCCAAGGCATGTGTGAGCATGTGAGAGATGGCGCAGGATGCAGAGAGAGGAGGAGTGTGCAAGACAGCGGAGGGGGGTGCGGGGGTGGTATGCATATATATATGTGCCCAAGCAGTGCCTGCACCCCCTGCACACAGGACTTGCTGCCATCCCTCATTGCAGATGGGTACAGAGCCCCTTTTGCAGTGATGGGCATCACGGAGCCTGCACATCCAGCTCTGGCATGGCTGCACAGGTATCTCCCTGACACCCACAGTGATGGGTGGCTGACCCGAGGCACACCACATCCCATTGCCCATGTGCTTGGGGCTGGCACTGCCAAGGTCTCTCTGTGGTGAGAAGGGATGGCAGAGGCAGGATGTCCCTGTCCCTGCTGCTGATGGCAGGCTCCTGGGAAGCACAGAGCCCTGAGCTGCGTGGCTGCGTGGGGACCACAGCTGCAGGGGGTGGTGTCCCTTGCTGTTCCTTCCCAAGGGCCAAAGACAAGGGTCCCAGCTGCTGGGTGACAACACCTCTTGCACAATACTCTTGATAGCCTTGGATCATCAGAGAGACTCTTGCTGAGCCACTTGCTGGTGTTGGGGCTGCAGAGGATCCCTTGGACAGGTGGGGGTCCTACTCCCACTACCAGGCAAGGATGGGGGTGTGGGGAGGAGCCCAGGAGTCTCTGCCCTGACACCTGCAACCCCACAGCAGAGGCCCCTCACCCAGAGCTGTAATGTTGATGGAGGGTTATGGGGAGAGCTTGGGTACTCGCCCACTACTCACAGCTCTGTGACATTCTTGGGGATCCCCTTGGGCAGGGCCTTGAGGTGCTTGTTGCTGCAGCGGACAACCGTGTCGAGGCAGGTGCACTCCTGCGGGCACTGGGGCCGGGGGATGCAGCTGGTTTCCTCCTTCCCTGCACCAGGCATGGAAAGCCACCAAGTCACCAGGGTGCAGTCCTTGTGTGAGGCTAGATTCATGCCTTGTGCCTGCCTAGGATGGCTCCCCTCCCACACCAACCATCCTCCCCTGCTCCCAAAGCAGGGCGTTGCAGGCAATAGCAGTCAGGAGTTAGCAGTGCAGGAATTGCTCCTGCACCCAGAGATCGCCTGCCCCACCGATGTGGATACAACCAGCCAGGTCAAGGCTGCTCCGATTTTCACCATTTTCATGCAAAAATGCGGTCACAGGCACAACATAAATAAGTGCACAGAAGAAGGGGCTCAGCCCTGCAAATCCTCCTAAAACAACCTCCTTCACCCATCTCCCAGACCCAGGTTAGATGGAGTGGAGCCTATGCTGAACAGTCAGAGGGGCTGGCATTTCTCCCATTCCCTGCCTTGACGCTGGAATCCTGCGGGAGAGGCATCCCTAGGACAACCGTATGCTATCTCGCACCGTTAGGAAAGGCGCGGGATGCAACCCTTCAGTCTTTGACGTGGTGGAGGAGGGAAAGCAGAAGAAAGGATGATTTGTTTGTAAATATTTTCCAGAGGGCTCAAAAGCTGCTCTAAATTAAAAAAAAAAAAAGAGGTTTTTCTCCCCACGCACACTCCCTGTCTGCTCCATCTGCCCAGCTCTGATGCATGTGCAAGGCTGAGAAGGGAAGGCGGGAAGGAGCAGGATGAATCCCTGTGGGCTTTGCCTACACATCTGCTCCTGTCAGCACCCAGGGCACAGCGTTTGCCAGCACGGACCCACCTACATACAAGAGCCTCAAGGTGCAGTGGGTGCAAACTCCTCTCCTGGCTTCAGAGTGGATACTTGAGTGCAGCCCCAAGGGCTGGGTACCAGGAAGGGAAACTTCTGTATCATTAGGGGAGGGCATTCATGGGGCCCCCTGAGCTACTGCCTTGCCACGGGCACATCCTGGCAGCAAGGATGGTGCTGGGACAAGGAGCACGGTGTCATCCTGGGAGGAGCAGCTTGGTCTCCCCTCACCCTTGGTGCCGCAGGGCCCATGAGTTACCTTCCTCACACCTGAAGTCGGGGAAAGCCACATCCTGGAGCGGGATCTGCCGGAGGAAGTCGGGGTTTTGGCACCGCGGGTTCCCTGTCACGATCTTCCTCTTGCGCAGCCAGTCCCCCAGCCAGGCCAGCTGGCAGTTGCAGTTGAAGGGGTTGGCGAGCAGGTTCCTGCACATGGGAAGGAGCACAAGGGCAGCACCTGAACAACCACCAGGCAAGGGGACCTGCAGCCCTCGGATGCAATGCAGACAGGCTGAGGGCATCCCCCGGCGGCCCAGGACATACAGGGTGGAGAGGGACTGCAGCGTGTCAAAGGCGCCCGGTGCAATTGTGCTGATCTGGTTGTCGTACAGCGAGAGCAGGCGGACGTTGCGCAGCCCTGTGAAGCTGTCGTTGTGGATGCAGCTGATGCGGTTGTTCCTCAGCATCCTGCAGAGGGAAGAGAACAAGGGCACCTACAATACAGGCAGGCACCACGGGGGAAACCCACCTTAGCAGTGCCCGGGCTGTGCCCACCTCAGTGCTGGGCAGCAGAACGAGCCTGAGCAAATCCCTGAGCAGCAAAAACCTGCCCCCCCAGCAGTGGATACAGCCAGCTGGTGGGCAAGGCACTCCTGAGCTGGCCCTGCAGGGAGGCAAGGAGTAAGGACGTCCCCATCTGGGTGCTCATGGAGGAGAAGGGACTCACAGTGTCCTCAGCCCGTCCAGGCCCCTGAACATGCCGCTCCGCACAGACTCCAGCTGGTTGACAGTTAGGTGCAGCTCGCTGACAGAGGATGCCCCCTCGAATGCCCCATCCTCGATCTCCGACACCTTGTTGTTGCTGAGGTTGCTGTGAAGAGGGAAAAGCAGGCTGGGATAAGGACTCTGCCTTGACCTCATCCTGAACTCTGCCTCCCCCAGATCCCACTAAGCACCCCATGATGCCAGTCCCTCAGAGCACCCTCAAGATGGAATATGCCCTCCATTTCAAGCCCCAGTCTGCCTTGGCATCAGGACCCCCACGTGCCTTCCCAGCCCTCGGGCGCTCCTGACATGGCTGCTCCTGCCCAATACTCACATTTTCTTCAGATGTGGGAGTTTCTTGAAAATGCCAGTGGCCTCCAGGATGGAGATTTCATTGTTGTTCAGGCGCCTGGAGTGGGCAGCAGGGAAAAGAACTCAGGAGATGGCTACGAACTTCCTGGTACAGCCCAAACCCCGAGCCAAACCCCAGTGCCAGCAAGGTGCCTGCTGCAGGAGGGAATGCAGAGTGAGAGACTCTTACAGCTCAGCTGTGGACTGCGGGATGCGATCTGGGATCTTGGTGAGTTTCAGGTTGGAGCACTCGACCACACCAGATTCACAGCGGCATTTCGGGGGGCAGATCACATCACTGTTGCATTCACTGTTCAGCTGGTAATCCTCTGTCCCTGTGTGATGGTGAAGGCAGTGTAGGCTCCCACAGGCAGAGGCACAGGGGGCTGCACCAGCCCCCTCTCCCTCTGATCCTTCCACACCCCCACCTGGTCTCATTTTCTACCCCAGCTCCCCTCATTCCAGCCCCTGTGCACATATTACTCTTCTCCATGCCCACAGCATCTTATCTACAGAGATATTTGTCCTGGGTACACAGGGTGCTGCACTGCCCACCACCCTCCCGCAAACAGAGCTGGACCCTGGGGACGCCTCTGTGCCCATCCAGGTAATGGCACGATGGGAGATGCCACAACACAGCCTGGTACCCAGCACGGGAAATGAAGCGTGGCTCTGCTGGGCCAGACCACAGGGCTCTGGCACATCCCCGCAGGCAGCCTGTCCGAAAAGGCACCATGCACACACCCATGCACGTGTGTGTGGCTCCTCCGCTCACCTGGGATGAAATACTGCTCTTTGGCTGTGGAAGAAAAAGCACATCAGCCCTCTGAGCCCACACACACCAGGCTGGGACAGGGCCGAGGACAGCCATGCCCCAGGACGCCTGTGACAGGGCTGGGGACAGCTCTCACCCGAGCAGCGGAACTTCTTGCTCTTGATCTGGCCGATGCGCTTGTTGGCCAAGCGCCGGGGGCTGGCACAGCGGGCTCCGCTGGTCTCCACGGGGTTGGCACGGAGGAAATCTGCCAGCCACTTCAGGTTGCAGTCACAGATGAAAGGATTCTGGGCCAGGTGCCTGTGCCGGGGACAGCGGGTGACACACTGCCAGGGACAGTGGGTGACACACCACCAGGAGCAGTGGGTGATCACCAGCTCCAGCCCTGGAGATGCTCTTCCCCCAGAAGCTCGCCTGCCCAGGCATGGGAGCTGGTGTGGACACTCACAGAGTCTGGATGGCCCGCAGGGAGGTGAACGTGCCTTTGGCCAGGCTCTGGATCTTGTTGTCATAGAGTGAGAGCAGTGAGAGGTTCTGCAGGTCCTGGAAGGCATCTGCCCGTACACAGTTGATCTTGTTGGCATTGAGAAGCCTGGAAGGGAGGGAGGGAAGGATGTGAGTCTGGGGACCCCCTTCACCGCACCATGGGTGCTAGGGACCTCAGTCCTGCTTCCCTGTGTCCCTGAAAAGCATCCCACACAGCCACTGGCATCTTACAGCAGCTGCAGGGCAAAAAGTCCTCCAAAGACACCCTTAGGGAGGTCCGTGATCTTGTTGCCATACAGCACCCTGGGAAAGAAAGGCTGGTGTGAGAGAGATGGGGGGAGTGGTGTGGGCCATGGCTAAGGGGGTGCAACACCCACCCCACCCCATCCACACCAGTGTAGGCACTTACAGGGAGTTCAGTGAGCGCAGTCCCTGGAAGGCATCAGGCGCGATCTCCGAGATCTGGTTGTTGCTCAGGTCTCTGAAACCCAAAGGGAGAAGGTGGCCTGATCCCCTCTTCTCTTGTCCCACGTCCTCACCCTTCTGCTAGTTCCAGGGGACCACCCCCAACACCCAGTATTCAGAACTGGGTTATCCAAGATCCCCTCCCAGTGCTGCCATATGGGACACCCATGGCCCAGCAGGTGCCCCATGTCTGCCAGCTCTCAGCAGTGGCCAGCAGGGTGAAGGGTGTTGGGTTCAGGGTGAGCTGGTAGAGGCTGCACACTTACATCCTCCGCAGCTTCTTGTAGGGTGAGAAGGCTCCTGGGGGGATGGACTTGATGCCGTTGAGTTCCAGACGTCTGCAAGGAGAATAGGGAGAGATGAGGGCTCTAAGGCTGGCCAAACCCCAGAACCCCACTGACAGAGCTGGGCCTGCAGGACCCCTAAGGTCGCAGTAAGTTACCCCACAGGTGTGGAAATATTCTGCCCAGAGACAACTTGCATCCTGTGGTTGGGGCTTTCTCCATCAGGGAGAAGTGCCATGGGTGGGGGAACCACGGTGGCTGGAGTGGAGGAAGCGCCTCTCCTCCCCAGCACCTCGGGTTTGGGGGTGCCTGCTGCCTCCCACATGCTTTGTGCACTGTCCCAGGAGGGGCTTTGCACCATAATTGGATTCCTCTAAGGAGATTATTTCTCTATTTACATTTTTAATGCAGCTAAATCCAGGGCTAAATCTGGACACGGTGAGGGAAGGGCAAGGAAGGCCTGCTGCCCTACGGAGTGGCTGAGCTGTGGAGCTTGCTCCTGTGTCCCCAGTGCCTTGAGCCACCCAGAGCCCGGTGGTGACGGTGGGGGGGCCATACTCACATCTCTGTCATGGTCTCAGGCAGGTTGGCGGGGATGGCCGTCAGCCCCTTGCCCCGACAGTCCACAATGCCGTTGCTGCAGGTGCACATGGCTGGGCAGGAGCCAGAGGACAAGCTGCAGAGCTGGGCATGTGCTGAGTCCGTTTGTCCTGCCAGGGAAGCAGCCAGCATTGGAATTGCAAAGAGCTGAGATGGGCCAGTATGTGGCAGCACCCTGAAGAAGGGACCCTGGTGACAGCTCAGCATGCAGGGACAGTTCATGGCACCCTGGAGCAGGCGCACAAGCTCTTGGTGCACCCAACCCCCTGCAAAAGCTCCAAAGGCACAGACTGACGTACTGTCACACTGACAGGGGGGCATTGTCCCCATACTGTCCCCACACCAAGGACTGTGCTGACTTGAGATGAACCCACAGCGTGGGTTCTGAGGCTCTGAGCTGGGGCACATGGCAGGGAGTGGAGACGGGCTGCATTGGTGACACAAGCCTTGTCCCCCTGGCCCGTGTCCCTGCCCTAGCACCCACCACCTCCCCTGTCCCCCTCACCAGAGCAGCTGAACTCGTTCTTTTGGATCTCAGCCACGTTGAGGCCGCGAAGCTGGGCAGGAGCAGCACACTGAGTGAAGAGCCCGATGGTGGGGCGCTGGCGCAGCCACTGTGAGAGCCAGGCCAGGTGGCAGTCGCAGAAGAGATGGTTGGAATGCAGGCGGCTGCAGGCGGACGGAGCAGTCAGCAGCCACAGGACAGCTCCTGCCCACCCCACTGCCCTCCGGCTGCCCCAGCCTGGCTCATCCCAAAGGCTGGGGGCATTCAGAGGGAGACACAGAGGGGCCTAAGAGCATCTGTGCCAGTTGCCAAGGCCATCTTGCTTGGCAGTACTTGGGGGTGCTCTGCAGGGGCGTCCTCTCCATCCCCTCCCCATGGTGCTGTCCCAGCACTACTGAGCCACCAGCACCAGCAGCAGAGCTGGGGACATCCCACTCTAGCCTAGGAGGTCACTCCCACCACCACCACAACCCTGGCACTCACAACGTCCGCAGCTTGGGCATGTGGTTGAAGCTGGACACAGGGATTGAAGTGATATTGTTGTTATTCAGGGTCCTGCAGGAAGACAAAGAAGGGCAGGTCAGGGCAGACAGGCTGTAAATGGGAACGTGAGATGGTCTAGGTGGCATCAGCCCCTGGGAGCAACCTGGCACAGGGTGAATGGATGGAGAGCTACAGACTGGGGGTAGCCCAAACCCCCAGCAGGACTTTTTGTCCTTTCCAGGCTTCTCCTCTCCACAGCCAATGGCACCCAGGTGGCCCCCTGGGGCACGATCAAGCCCTGGAGCACAGCTCTGCAGCACTGGTACCAGAATGCTGCTCAGCCCCTGCTCGAGCCCAGGGAGAAATGGCATGCTGGGGATGTCCCTGCAGCACCTCAGTGAGTGGGGACACCCAAGGACACCCTCATCCTGCATGGGGTTGCAGACTGGAGGCTACAGCCTGTCCCCAGTCACTTACAGGACCTCCAGCCCCCGCAGGGCACGGAAAGCCCCATCCTCAATGCAGCTGATCTGGTTCTTGTCCAGTTGCCTGCAGGAGAAAGGGAGAAAAAGAGAAAACTGTTGGGACAGCCCAGGCAGAGAGCAATCAGTGCTCCTGATCACTTCCGGTGCCTCCGGCCACTGGACCTGACCCAAACTCCCTCATGCCCAACACTGCCAGGACTCACAGGTTCTTGAGGTCGGTGGCCCCACGGAATGCTTTCCTGGGGATGGCCTGGATGAAGTTCTCACTCAGGTCCCTGCAGAAGAAAGAGGCAGGAAGGAAAATGAGCAGTGCCTGCAAAGTGTGATGTCCGATGGCAGCAGTGCATCCACAGGCAGGGGCATGCCCCGGCACTCAGTGATCCCTCAGGGACTCTGACAAACTGTCATTTGGCTTCAGGTCCTTGGCTGACCACTGCTCTGCTGGCTGTCCTGGGGCAAGTCCAGCTCCATCTGCGGTGGCTGAAAGTGACTGGAGCTCCCTGGGCACTGCAGTCCCCGGCTCTGACAGGCAGAGCTGACTGGCACAGCTCTGGGAAAACCCTCCATACTTAAATACTCTCTGACGGCTATAATTACAGGTCCCTGCTGATTAACTGGTAATTACACTTAGTGGCTCCAGGAGGCATTCCCATGGAGCCTGACCTGCACTTCAGAGGGCACGAGTAATCGGGTCATTATTTACTTCATCACTGCAGGGTACTGTCTGTGTAATCACCTGCTCTGAAACGCCAGGGCATGCCAAGCCAGCAAGAAGGGCTGTGTTGAAGGGCTGGCAGCAGGTCAGATCCCCCACCATGCCCGGGCTGGCTTTTAAAGACCATGAAGACCACAAATCTCACTGCAAGTAGGGTCTGGGTGGACTGGCTCAGCTGTGGGAGGACCTGTTTGTTTTATTTATTCTCCATGGCTCCCAAATAGCCATTCCCTCTCCCACCCTAATAGTCAGCAGCTCCTCCAAACTTGGCTGGCAACTGCATTGCCTGCTCCCAGCCCAGTGCCAGCACAGTCCTGCTCCAGCCACTCCTAGGGCAGAAGATCAAGTTCCCATCTCCTTCCTGGCACAGAGAAACTGAGGCACAACATAGCATTTTCCTTATGCAAGTCTATGGGTGAGTGAGGAGGAGGAGCAGGGCATCCTGCACAGATTAAATGTCCCCAGAATTACACAGGCCACACAGACCCATCCCAGCCCCAAGAGGTGGTTTAGGGCATCCATAGATGTCAGTATTTCACATATGTTGAAGCAGAGCTGCTGAGCACTATAACAAAGGCTGTTTGCTATTGATACCCTACAGCTGGACTGGGTCAGGATGGAGGCACAGCATCCACATTCCTCTCCATGTCCTCATTTCCTCCAAAAAATGGGCTCAACAAATGGGCACAAGCTGCTTACAAGATACCTGGAAGTCTCCAAACTCGGACTTCACCCCAGCTGGAAGCTTCACTGCCATAAGAAAATGTTCCCAGAGGGAAGCACCAGCGTTACTTGCACATGTGCACGAGGAAAAGGAAAACAAAAGGACAGTGGGCTTGCCTAGCCCTCCAGTGTGATGCCCCGCCAACAAGGAGATGCTATACGGTCCCAGTGTGATGCAGCAGCCCCAGCCTCCTGCACAGTTTGTGCATTACTCTGGGTCGTTCCTGGGGAACCAAACCCGGCTGGCAAAGCATCATTGATGGGGCAGTGGAAGAGAGATGCTGCCCCAGGAACTGCCCAGGCTGCTGGAGAAGGAAAAGCCCAGCTCCTCTGCGAGCAGCAGGCGCAATTTCACAGCAACCCACGTGGCGGCACTGCCAGGCTGCCCTGCCTGTTTGGGCTGCCGGCGCTGCCTGCCCTGACTGTGCTGCCTGCCCTGACTGTGCTGCCTGCCCT
>VZTG01000656.1:40069-159191 GCA_013397845.1 Melanocharis versteri | reverse complement strand
CCCTCCCTGCCCGGCCTGCCCTGCCTGTGCGGCCTGCCCTGTGTGCGCTGCCTGCCCTGACTGTGCTGCCTGCCCTGACTGTGCTGCCTGCCCTCTCTGTGCCAGCTATTCCCATAACTCCGGCCCGACCACCCCACGAGGAGATTGCGGTCCCCTCACCCTCTCCAAATGGGAAGGACCAGACACCTGCAGCAGCCTCCGATACCTCAGCACGCCTTCAAATACAAACATCTTCTCCTCATACTATGTTGGGGATGTGACGAGCCTGGGGAACCCCCAGGAATTGCACTGACCTTTCAGAAAAAGACAGCATTGCACCAGTTCCTCTTCTCTCTTTTAGCTCCCACAAGGAATCCCTTAGAAAACACTTTGGAAAAGATAGCAACTTTTTACATGGGCAGATAGTGATAGGGGGAACAGTTTTAAACTAAAAGAGCAGAGTTTTAAATTAGATGTATGGAAGAAATTCTTTACTGTGAGGATAGCGAGCCACTGGAACAGGTTGTCAAAAGAACTTGTGGATACCCTATCCCTGGAAGTGTTCAAGTCAATGGGGCACTGAGCAACCTGATCTAGTGGGTGCCATCCCTGCCCATGGCCAGGGGTTTGAACTAGATGATCTTCAAGGTCTCCTCCAACCCAAACCATACTATGATTCTATGAACCCTACAGGTGCAGTTCATCACTCTTCCTAGCCAAGCATTCGATTCACTGCATTCCTTCTTGGCAGCTGCCTGTCCTCCAACATTAAGCCCATCACAGAGGTGAGCACCACACCTCAGTGCTCTGCACCCCTCTCCCAGCTCTGGCTCTGCCTGCCAAGGCAGGTCCTGTCTGCAGTTTGTTTGGTTCCCCCATGGAAAGCTTGCTCCCATTTCTCTGCTTGGAGCACATGGGAGTCCCAGTGCGCCCAGGGAGTAAACCCAGGCGTCTGTCTCCAAGCTGCTCATTTACAGCTTGCGAGGGAAATGCCGCTAGAAGGTTGCAACCGACTTTGCGAGGCTTCTCCCCTTCACAGCTTTTTGTGACAGTCACCGATGAAGTGCTGCCGTTGGGGGTACTGAAGACAAGAGGGACAGACGCTGGATGCGAGGGTTTCAGCAAGGCCCCGGCACCGGGCTTAGATTACATTGCACGGTTACACAGCTGACAACACCAGGACAAACACATGCTTTGCCTGTGGGATCCTTGGGCCCCGGCTTTGGAACAAGGCACGGCCCCTTCCCTCCTGGTGTTTCATAGCTCCCAGCTATGTTTGCTTTACACTTTGGCGCAGAAGAAACAGCAGATGGCACGGCTTCTCCTCGCTCCGCCGCGCCGCTCGCAGCACCCGCAGCGGCTGCATTGGTGTCGCCTCACGCCCCGCCAAATACAAGAGCATCACTGCCATCACATGTGGAGTGCCAGCTTGCAGTGGTGACCATGAGCATTGACAGGTCTGACAGCCCCGCTGGGACCAGCTGACGGACGGGCACAGACAGAGGAGGAGGAGTTGTCACAGCCACCCTCACTGCCTTTTCTGGTTTCACATCCAGGTAGTGTCCTAAAGCTCCAAGTTTAAGAGTTCTTGGCTATTGAACCCAGGCGTTAACCAAACAGCCAGCCCATTCACAGTGCCACTGTCCTCCCATCCCCGTGCCATGGCCCCAGAGGACCATGCAGCTGGAGTTTGTCCCTGCACAAGGTGCAGAGGGCTCTGGTAGTCCCAGGGGTGCAAAGGAGGAAGTATAACAAGGGGTGAGGAGGTGATGGAGGACACCTCTGTCACCAGGCTCACCTCCCACAGGGATTTCTGACACAGCAGATGCCCGTACAACAGCAGCAGCCAGCTCCAACCCACAGTTGTGTGATGAAGAGACAGCAGGCACCCACTTTTCTTCCAAGTCCCCTGAAAGCTTTGTGGCCAGACTACATCCACACAAGTCCTCCCTGGCTGGGCAGTGAGAGGGATGGTGGTGGTCAGGGACTGGGATTTCAGGAGCTTCCCTGCTCAGATCTTACACCCGTCTGCTCTGCCCCATTGCGTGTGTGATGCCTGTCGGTGCGGTATCTGTAGCGAGTCAGGAGGTGCCCCGGCGCTGCTTCTCCTGGCAGCCACAGCCCCATCCCACTGCCACCGGTTCCCGGGGAGCCTCGGCGAGGAGCCAGGCGCGGGGACGCGGCTCCTCGGGGCTGGCAGGGGCTCGGCAGCGGGAGCCAACCCCCCAGCGCGACGCCCTGCCCGGCGCTTAGCGGGGCGCCCGAGCAAAACTGTTCGACATGGCTTCCCAGTGGGGAGCCCACTCAGGCAAACAAACCCCAGCAGCCTTAATCTCCCCGGCAAGAGCCCGCTGGGCCGGAGGGCGGGCGAGAGGGAGGGGGCCGCAGCGGGGCTGCGGAGGCCGGGCAAGGAGGCCGGGGCTATTACCACGCTCTCATTCTTTTGGCTAATCCTGACTTCACACTTTAACCTGATTGAGCCTTGTTTGGCGAGCCGGCTCCTTGCGCGCCGTGTGAGGGGATTAGGGCTGGACGCAGCGGGGAGGTAATTGCTTCCCAGCGGCGCTGGCCCCGAGTCCTCCGAGCCCCCCGCTGCCAAGAGCGCTGGGGCGGCCTGGCAGCCCTCCGGCAAGGCGCTGCCCTCGCCACACAACCCGGCTTGGCAGCGGCCGCTGTGCTGGCTCCGGTGGTGGCGCAGAGGTCCATCTTGCCCGGTGTCAGCAGCCACGCTGACACTTGTCCAGGCCAAAGCTGCAGCCCGTGTCATGTCCCAGGCACGCTGGCGAGGGCTGCGGAGCCACACTGTGAGTGTGAGTGACCTTCCACCCTGGCAGTGCCCGGGACCAGTTGCCGACTCCAGGCAGGTGAAGTGCAGGGGGCTGCTCTTCTCTTTACCTTATTTCTTCCCCAGCATCCATGCTGGAAACTCATTATCGTCTCATGGTCTCTCAGACCCTCTCCTACTCAAGGGGGCAGATGAAAGGCATTAACCCTTCAGTCTTTGCCAGCCCACAGCTCCCACAACAAAAATGCATGACATTGCATACCCCTGGCTCACAGGCTGGGCACTGCTGCAGCAGCTCTGCTCCACCAGTGCTGACACCAGTCACTGCAGGCAGCAGCTCAGCCGCAGCAACCATCCACCAAGCCTCGAGCAGACAAGGCAACCAAAGCCACCAGCCCTGCGGAGCATCAGTGTTTCATGCTGGGACAAGCGCTCCCCGGATCCCAGCCTCACCTCACTGGTGCTGTGCCAGAGGCAGCTGTGCCAGAGCACAAACAGCAATTCCCCAGCAAGGACTGGCACCAGCAGCTATTAAGCAACCCGGTGTCTCTCAGATCTCCCCGCACATGCTGTCTGTCTCAGCACAGCCTGTCCAAGGCAGAGGGATGAGCAGAGACAGGGCTGACAGCTGTTCACACCACCACCTTCACTGCCTGACAGGTGACAAGGGGTGAGCTGAAGGGACAGAAAGGCTCCTGCATTACAAAAAATCAATAGACTAATCAGCACTTGCATTAGTAGCACAGCTCAGAGTTCCCCAGGGATTTTGCACTCCCGGTTGCCACTTCAGGGCAGGAGCTGCTGCACCCACTGCTTGTGCCAGCATCACCACCTGCAGCCCTGTGCTGGGGGAAGCGTCATCCACATGTCCCAGCCACACGATCCACTCGAGGTGATGCACACAAGTCCCCACTGCTGCAAAGACCCAGAGCCCAAAGAGGGTGTCCCTAAGGGAGCTGCTTGCTGGAGATGGGGAGCAGCCACCATGACACTGCATCAGCAGGATGCCAGGGCAACAAGGCAGAATTTTGTCCACTGTGTCACCAGCCCCAGTCCCCAGTGCTGGTGCGAGCAGGGCCCCGCAGCCCTGTCTCAGGTTCAGGCTCCTGTGGCGTGCCCCCAGCATTATGTCACACTGCTTGATTTTTAATGGGCTCTGCTGGCCCAGCTGCTGGCACCACTCCATCCCGGCCAAGGGAGATGAGACACACCTCCCACCGCCCCCAGCCCATCTCACTTCACCATCCCCAAGGTCACAGAGGGCCTGTGTGCTGCCTGCTGCTGCCTGCCACCCACTGCAATGCCAGGGGGAAATGGGAGGGGATGGGACAGGGTCCAAAGCAGCGTGGTGTGGGGGAAAAGGAACATTATTTGCTGCTCTTTACAATACTAGAACAAGGGATGACTGACACAATCACCAAGGCAAGCTTAAAATCACAGCTAAGAGTGAATCCTCCAAATTAGGAGTCCATGGGTCTCTCAGCCACAGCCAGCTCTAAAGGAAAATTAATAGAAGCAAAGCGCAGAGATGCACCTGCCATGCCTTGCTGTGGCAAGAACACCTGCAGGTGAATGCTCGCGAGCTGACTCCTGCTGCTGGGAGACCAGCTGGGCACACCTCTGCACCACATTGCTCAGTGCAGGCTGCATGGACAATGGCTCCACCACTGCTCTGCTGGCAGGGGCTGCCCCCCACCAGGAGTCACTTCTCCCGTCAGCCTGTTTTAGGGGCAGGCAGGGATGCACAACCCTTCTGCTCCCCAGGGCAGTATGGAGGACATCAGCCTGGGGTCAGCCCAATGCTGGACTGCCCAGCCAGGGCAGAGTACCAGGGTTCCTGCTCCAATCTCTGCCTGTCAGTCTTGTCACTGCCCCTCCTAGAAGGGGGGGACAGTGAGTTGGAAGGGGGGGAGGGAGGTGCTGCTCCTACAGGGGTTCAAGGGGGAGCAGCTGGTTGCTGTGAAGAGCATCCCAGGCTAGGCGGGGTGGCACAGCCCTCCCCTCTGGCAGCCAGAGTGGAGCGGTTCATCAGGCAGCCCCAGCCGCCAACAATTACGTGCTGAGTAAATCGATGAGATTTAATTGGACTATTAAGATCTCATTATCTTCCTAGCTCTGGTTGCCACAGCCCACAGTGAGCTGGGGGAGACTGCAACCTGCAGCCACAGAAACTGCCTTCCGACCCACACAGCCTCGATGGGTACTGGGAAAGGGTGCATGGAGCAGGGACAGCACAGACAGAGGTGACAGGGATGCTGGCAGCACCCTGTATTCAGCCCAGGAGACATCTGTGTGGCACAGTGAAGCACTGTGCAAAGGTGGGGTGGTGTCCCTACAGGGGTATTAGAGATGAGGACATCCAGCCATCCTTCTAGTCACCACACCAGCCTGAAAGCCACCACTGACCTCTCCTGCCCTGTGCAGGGCTCACTGCTCCTCAGTGGGATGGGGAGTTTGGCCTCTATACGCCCTTTCATGCACATCTCTACCCCATGCCTGCTGGAAAGCAGGGCTCATGCCCCCACCTGCAAGATGCAGGGTCCCCATACTCTGAGTCACACAGGCTGCCTGGCCCTGAGGGTCCCTTTTCCAGTTCAAGGGCAATGTATCCATGTCATCACCTGCTCACACACCACCCATGGCAGCTGATGCGATTCCAGGCCATGGGACAGTCCTCCCGAAGGGACCAGCACCCTCAGCATCTCTTGGCACCAGGTCACGTCCACTGGGGTTCAAGTGAAAATAAATAATCACATCCCTTAGGAAAGCTGACCCCATTCCCACCTGAGGTTTCTCGTAATATTTCTTTTCTTCTTATTTTCTCAGCACCAGTGAAAGCAATTAATCAGAGCTCCTCCTTGCCAAGCCTTATATATAAGGACAAAACAATGCTTTGCTGCAGCAAGGCAAAACACAGCTTGACACCATGATGTGCTGAGCGTCTCAGACCACAGACCTCAGCAACACAAGCCTATCAACAAATTCTGCCTGTCCACTGTGTCCACCCAGTAAAGAGTAAAAGTGAACAGAGTAGGGAGCAATGCTTCATGCATAATACCCTGCCTTCCCCAGGCTTCCCAAAGTGCCGTGCTGACCCCAGGCTCTGGCCCTGGCTCCTTCTCTCCCAGGAGATGCAGATGCTTCCAAAAACATTAAAGCTGGAGAGGTTTGTTGCTTGGACAGATGAGCAGAGCATATGTAAAAGAGAACATATGCTCATGGCAACAGTTAGTGAGAGGAGTCCCAGCCCCAGCGTGGTGGTGTCAATTTGGCAAAACATTTTAGGGCATGCATAAATCTCAGTGGCTTCAAAGGGACACTGCTGACCCATGCACGACCTGCTGTCTTTACCAGAGCACCAGCAATTGACTCTCACTGGTATCACCCAAGGGTGCCACCAGGGTGTCTGTGCGTGCTGAGGGGACACCCCGGGGACGCTGAGGCATGTGGGTGCATGTACCACAGGTAACACCTGCAGCCCCACGTTTGGACATCGGGGAAGCTGGGACACGCAATGGCCCCTGCGAGTGGGATGATGTGTGCGGGGAGGGCACTTGCGCGAGCCGGGCTTTGCCGAGCAGCTCTCTGCCAGGGCAGCGCCCGTGCAGTGGCTCCGTTCCAGCTCCAGCAAGGACCGGCTCCTGCGTGGGCTGCGCTGCAATGCCAGAGCTGCGGGACTCGGCCTCCGTGGGAAGGGGGCTGCTATGGGAACAAGGGGAGCTGGCCAAGGAAAAGAGGGAGGGTGGGAGGGAGGGGGAATAAAGCATCTGCTACACACCCTGGAGCCTCTTCAGAGATTGAAACAAGTTAAAAGCAGCAGCTTTAATGGAAACACAAGTGAAATAACAAGCTGCAAACCCTGCGTGCTTGTCACCGCCCCCTCCCCACAGTGTCCCTTTGTTCCTGCAACCTCATTATCGGCGGGAAGGGGAGCCAACACGAGGCTAAAGCATTGCTATCAGCTCCCCCGCATCCCGAAGTGCCTTGAGAGAGCCACAGCACCTTCTGTGTCCAGTGCCCTGTGGCGGAGCCCGGGGTGAGCAGGGGAGTGTCCTGCAACCCACCTGTGGGAGTAGCCAGCCTGTCACTTTCTGCAAAAGGACCTGCTGTGTGGCTGACACATCTGCCCCGGTTCCCACTGTCTGCTGGGTGAGGGTTTGTTCCCTCCAGCAAGTGTCTGGCTGGACACTGAGTGTTAAAACCACACCTGCCTGGCTCACAGCCTCTGTGTCCCACTGCCACTAGGAGCCAAGGCACCCAGCCATTGGCCCCATTGCTGCACAGCCTCCTGCTTTTCTGCATCTCTGCTTTTCACCACCTCCAATTCCTTTAGCCCTGATGTTCAGCAGGTCTTTTCTCCTCCCTTTTTTCATGTTTTTGCTTCTGTCTTACCCTCCAGTAGCAGGAAATCCCTGCACGAACCCTCCACCAAAGCATGTTTTTCCAGCTCCCACACTACCCTCCAGCCCGTGCACCTACCTGTTTCACACCTGCATAGCCCAGCTCATTTCGAGCATGTTCCCCACACACTGCAAATAAAAGGCACAGAGATGTCCCTTCCCCCAAGGCTGCATACCAGGCCCCCCAGCCCTGCAGAGGGAAACCGCTGCCCAGAGCGTAGTACCTCAGCACTCACAGACCCACATGTTCCAGGATGTCCAGCAAATCAGAGGAGCCCAGCAGCTCCAGAGCTTGGGACAGAGCAAGCTGGGGGTGGTGGCAGGGATTTGCTGGACCACGCATGGTTCTACCTCCAGCAGGCAGCAGTGTGCCACAGCAAGACCCTCCCGTGTAGCTCTGTGACAGTTAGGACAAGGTCAATCCCCCTCACTCCATCATGACCCCATGCATGACTGTGCCATGCCCTGAGAAGTGCCGGGCTCCAGCCCTGCCTGCCACGAAGCCTTACATCCTCCAGCATGCAGCGTGTGCTCCCTGCCTGGCAGCCCAAACCCGGGAAGATACCCCAAACTCCATGCTGCAACACTCATCCAAGGTGTAAATGAAAAAGCAAATAGCTCTTCTGACGAGCCAGCCCTGAGCCCTGTGGGGAGTTGGCTGCAGCTCTCGTTAGCAGGCTCATCCCCCGGGTTTGCGGCACTGCAGAGCCCAGAGCTAATTGACTCCCAGGCTCTGAGGCTTTTAATTGCTAATAAGTGTGAAGCCAGCCCTGCCAGCCCTCCTGGATTCCTCCGAGGTGTGAATGAGGCTGAGCCAAGCTGAGAATTGCATCCCGGCTGTCCCAGATCTGTCCCAGATATTGGTGAGCCAAGAAGCGATGCTGTGGATCTGTGATGCTGCTCCTCAGCTTTGCAGGTCCTGGGACAGCAACTGGCCCCAGCTTCAAGAAGAGCTAAAACAAACTCCCTGTGGGCTGGAGGATGTTCTGAAACCGAGGCTGAACCTTGCAAGACAGCTGGAGAACTTGGCAAGATGCCCTGACATGACTAAGGGTCCTTCATGCTACTCATGTTTGGTCCTAGCACTAAAACAGGTAAATCTCTTAAATCGCATAGCCTGGGGCTTCCTGAAAGTACTTGGGAGAGGCTGGCATCGGGATGAGAAGTGGGAGATGCATTGCAGGGTGAAAGGCAGCCAGGGTGGAGGCAGTGGGACATCTCAAATCATGCCCAACAGCTGGTAAAAGAGATGTGATTTTACACAGGGCTAGGAGGAAGCAGCCAGGCTAGGAGAAGGAAAGGCGGATGGGAAACAGCAGAGCGAGTGCGGGGCTGCAAGAGCACCGGAGCAACACAGGGACACTGCAGGGAAAACCCAACAGGCAGATAAAGAGACTCCATCTCAGGTGACACACATCAAAGCCAAGATAAAAACTGCTGGAAAGCAGGCAGCAAAGCCCTGCCACAAGG
Organism: Melanocharis versteri; assembly: GCA_013397845.1. Taxonomy (NCBI): domain Eukaryota; kingdom Metazoa; phylum Chordata; class Aves; order Passeriformes; family Melanocharitidae; genus Melanocharis; species Melanocharis versteri. The sequence continues at coordinate 150,557 of VZTG01000656.1, read as the reverse complement.
CTGGCCCAAGCTGGGGCTGCCCTTGCCCCAGTAGCATTGCTTCCGAGATGGGGTTTGGGAGAGCAGCACCCAGTCCTGGCCATGCCATAGGGGACTGGGAGCTGCATCCCAACCCACAAGGCTTCCCTCCACGGAGCTGCTCTCTGAAGAGCCCCTGGCACAAAACCACACCACACGTCTGGGGAAGCCTCTGCCTGCAGGTAGTGAGTACAGCTGCAGCTCCCACCCTGCAGACCTGCCTGTGCTGGGGATCAACAGCCCCTCCTTGGTTTGGGGAGGCAGAAATGAGTTGCTAGAGGCACATCTGGGTGCTCCTCCTCCTTTTCCCTGATTCATGCCTGCATGGAGCCTTGGAGGAGCATCAAGCCCAAAAGCAGCACCCGACAACAAGGCACAGACTGGAAAGTCCTGGCCCTGAGTCTGTGGGCACCTAGGAGTCTCACGCAGATCTTCAATCTCTGTATTAAAGCTCAAGTGATGGAGCAGCCCCACACCCCTTTTCAAAACTGCCCTGAGTTTAACTATCTTTGGGGTTAACAATGCACCTCTGGTCTTTTCCCCAAGTGCATCTGACTCACAGTGGGGACAGTGGCTCTGTGACCACAAGAGCCTGTGGCTGACTGCCCTGTGGCTGTGCCTGAATAGCTGGGGGCTGTGTTACCTGCATGTCCACATCTCCTGCCACAGCCTGACTGAGCTCAACAGCAGCCAGGATTGCAGAAGGGAACTCCACAGAGGGGAGAGTCAGGGTGTTGCCTGGGAAGAGGGCATGGGACCCTTTGCCCTGGTTGGCTTGGGGGTTGCTCCTCACAGCTCCTGGGGAGGTCCTGGCCAGGGCCGGAGCTGCCAAGGTTGCAGCCAGCCTCCAGCACAGCTGCTCGGGTGGCCTGGCACTGCTCGGCATGGCTGCGGCTCGTGCCCTAGGACCTGGGGACAGGAGCTGCCGAGGCTGATTACCCCTGCCAGAGCAGGCCTGGTGGGTTTATTTTTAACAGTTCTGATTGAAGCTGGTTTCCTGCTGACATTTACACTCCTTCATCATTATCGGCTCCCCAGCTTCCAACCACCAAGATAAAAGGGAGAACGAAATCTCCCGAACAGTGGGGTCCTGGCTGCAAACCCCACAGAGGGGGAGAGACCCAGACCAGTGCAGCTGGGCAGATATCAGCCCCCTTGGAGGGAGGTGGGTGCCTATCTCACAGTGGGGGCATTACAGACTGGGATCCTGCCACCAGATGCAGCAGGAGCCATCTCAGGGCAGCCTGGGGAGGAATACGAGTCATCATCAGTGGCAGAAGTGTAAGGACACGGCAGCCTGGCTGGGCTACAGATGCAACTTTGGGTGCTGCTGTCCCCAGAGACACCCATGCTCCTGGAAGTGCCCCAATGACTGGCTCCAGGTGTTGCTGGAGCCCCGGCTGCTGTCTGGGGCCAGCAGAGAAGGGTGAGGCGCCAATCCTGTTTGCATGCCTGTGCCCATGCCATGAGCTCCCAGCAATGGATAAAGGGTAAAGGGGCTCATGAAGGCACGCAGGGCTTGGACCCCCAGTGTGCTCCTCTGCAATGGGCCAGTCAAGCAGGGGCTGTGCAGCACAGCCTGACCTTATCCTCCTTCCTATGCTGCTGTGGGAAGGCCGGCAATGCAATGCAGAGCCAGTAGTGGGGCTCCCAGCACAGCCAGAGCACTCAGATCTGAAAACCTCCTTTTTTCCCTATGAAACAGTCAAATTCCAACACGTGCTGTCTAAAAATACACTCTAGTCTGCCCAGGGCTCTGCCTGCTCTTACATCTCTTGGATGATTCATATTTTGTCAGATTACAGATCAGTTTTGAGACCAAAAATACCAGGTTTGAGAGACAAGCATGTCACAGACCCCAGAAGGTGTAAGAGCCCTGCAAGAGGAGGCCGGAAATGGGATTGAGGTGGGAGATGTCCTTCTGCAGCTGGGACTGCGGGCTGGGCATTCCTGACATGCAGAAGGGCTCTGATGGAAGGGGAAAGCCCAGTGGCAGCCCTGGATGGATATAAGCTGCTCCAGGGCCAGACAACCAGCACCAACCCCTGCTGCATCCCAGAGCAGCCCCAAAACCAGGTGGATTCATACATGGGAGCCTGCCTCCTGCTTTTACTTAATTACCTTCACAGATATGAAATCATCAATAACTAATTAAACAGCCCCATTCCTGCCTAATATGCTAAAATCTGCCTCCTAATTAAATATTTTAGGCATTTAAAAGCATTTCTGACAACATATTACATATGTAAAATACTGCCAATTAGCCATCTCCCACACTGAAATCCTGCTCAGGAACAATGTGGGGACCTGGCTGGACAGAAATCTGGGACATCATTTCAAGTAAATTGGGAAAAGGGCCCACTCCTCTGGCAAAGGATATTTTTTTGTAAGGGTTGGAGATTGCTGAAGCACAAAGGAGACAGCCCAGAAATGCCTCTGCCAGTCCTGCTGCCCCATGAGCCATGTGAGCCCCCCAGCAAAGGCGATTGGGATGTAAGAGGGCTCCTGGTTAGTTAAGCAAACATTAATGTAAATTGTCAGCGAGCCTGGAGATGAGATCCCAGGCACAGTGGCTTAAAGGGGAGCAGGCGCTTTCTCGTATTATCAGCCCATCCACTTGCTGAGGGGGGAGCAGGAGCCAGGAGCTGTTCTGTGCCATAAGAAAGGAGCTCCAAGAGCCAATTTCCATCCGACCACAGTGCATTTGATGTCTTGTGAAGTCGAGTTTACACGCGCTATCTCGCCTCTGCCTCACACAAGGAAAAGGCGGGATCCTCCCCCTGCACACACAGCCGCAGCTCTGGCTGAGCATGTGAGCATCCCGCAGCACCCTGGGATCCAGCATGGGATGAGCCATCCCCACTGCACCCTTCTAGACAGAATGCAGCTGGAGAAAAAAAGGGGTTGGGTTTGGTCTCCTCCACATGAGTAGGGGGCCAAAGTACTGCTGTCTTGCTTTGCCCCCTGCACCGAAAACTTCTCTTCCTCAGTCTTCAACTCTGGCTTGGTGTGAGCCCAGTTCAGTGCTGCAATGGAGCCATGGGGACCACGGGATGGGGCACAGGAGGGCTGTAGCATCCCCCACTTTAACCTGCAGGCAGGAGCCCAGCCCAGCACTGTGTGCTCTGGTGTTTGTGTCTGCTCTGGTGCCAGGCTCTTTCCCTAAAAGCAGAGCAGAGAGCAGGCGGTTTGCAAGGGAAAAGGCCGGGAGCAAAGGCAGGGAACACCACCTGGTAATTGCCTGCAAACTTAGCTCAGCTTGCAAGTGGAAGCTGCAGTGCCAGGCTTTGAACAGGGCTATTTCATGTGCCTGGTGTTCCTGCTGCTCCCTGTGCATCCCATCAGACACGGGAGAGGGATGAGGACAGAGACTGTGTTTGAAATTCACACTTCAAAGTTGCTATCTGAGTGGACTGGCCTGTATTTGCTGCACAGCTGGAGACGAGTCAGAGAGCGGGAGGGTGAGCGGTGAGATGAGAGCTCACATTCCCAGAGCCTTTAATGCCAGGATCAATCACCCGCTCAGGGATGCTCTGCTGCAGAGAGAGCGAGAGCTGTACTCCCATGCTGCAGCTTGTACCCAGGGTAACGCTGCCTGACGCTGGAGCACCCTTGGGCTGGGGGCTCTCCGCACACACTGCTGCACTGCCTGGGAATTTCTCCTGTATGCTGTGTCCATACACCGCGGCACACACTGCAACCCATCGCCCACCGCACCACGTCCACACTTGCTCCAGCATGCAGACACACCGCACACACACACGCTATCTTAATCACTCCTTAATTCTCACTTTCGAGCCTTTGCTATTTTCTGCCCACTCCTACGTCAGCACACCTGGAAAAGCAGCACCCTGGGGAGCAGCAGAGGGGAGGACACGGCCCCTCCAGGAGTCCAGCCCATCTTCTGAGGCTGGTGGAAAGACCATTCAATGCTCCTCTCCCAGCAATGCTTCCTTATGCACACAACCTAAAGAAAACTCTGGGGAGGTCAGGTGAGAAGGAAGACCCTGGTTCTCCACCACCAGGCCCGGGGACGCAGATGTGTAGCCCAGATTGGCCCAGATCCGCACGCTAATGCCTGGACTCTCCTGCTCATGCTCTCCCTGCAAAGCACAGCAGCGTTGAGGGTCTAAGTATGTCAAAGCTGGGCTTTGAACCATTTTAATCAGACTGCCCACGCCACCATGACAAGATCCCCCTGAGCCATCTGCAGCTTCCCGCATGGCACCCCAGAGGCCTGCAAAGCAGAGCTGGAGCCCAGAGTCACCCCAGCTGGCAGACACAGGGACTCTCTGGGACACTGCTAAGGGGATGGACTCTGTGCATTCAGCTTCCAACCGAACAACAGCCCAAACCAGGGAACTGACCCCTTTTCAGGACTGCCACCTGCTTTCCAGGGACTCAGCAGCATCATCCCTGATTTTCCAGGGACAGATTAGGGCACAGGGACAGCGTATCGGTGGCCATAAAGCCACAGGCCAAGGACCACTCTCTCTCCTCCAGCCCCTGGAGACCTCCCGAGCCCCCCAGCCCGGCCAGCTGAAAGGCTCTCCCATCTGCTCCTTGGAGCCACAGCGTCTGTGGGGCCGGGCAATACCTGCCGCTTCCCCGCCGCGGCACCGCGGGGTGAGCGGCCGCCCCGCCGAGCTGGGACATCCCCACTCACCCCCACGACCCGCAGGCAGCTGCCGGAGCGACCATCCCCGGCTCACGGGTGGCTCGGGCAGCGTGGGGCCGGGGAGGGAGGGCAGCTGCCCACCTCCCCGGGGGAAGGTGGCGGACAGCCAGGAGGGGACAGGCGCCAGCCAGACCCATGCCGAGAGGAGTCGCCAGGCACAACGGCAGCCGGGTGCTAGCCACACGCTGCTGAGGGCCGGCACGGTCAGCTGGTGGATGGGCCCAGAAGGAACAGGGTCCCACCGCCCACTTTGCCCCTGGAGAAGAGGGTTCCAAGCAGCGCCTGCCCCACCAGGCTGCAGCCTCTCCCTCTCATTATTTTTTCACCGCAAGAACTATCTTATACCTTATCAATAATTCACAGGTACAAACGATAACGTTCGCTGTCATGGTCCGGGAGCCACATGTTCCCGGCGAGGGGGAAGGGGCCGGTTGCTATCCCTATTGTTAATGCCTGCGGAGCTGGGGAGGAGGCGGGGAGGATAAATATTTAACACTGTGTCTCCGAGCAAATGTCCATGACCGAGGGCTGAACATGGGTTTTACACAGAGCTGCTCCTGCCCTTGAGAGGGTCATTAGCATGTTAAAAGCCGTCAGAGCGGGGCTGATGGAAGGGCTCTGCCGGAGGGACCCCCAGCGCTCTGCCTGGGGGCTAGCGGGGATGCAAGGTGCTTTTTACTGCTGCAGGAACATAGCGATCTCCATCCTGCCCAAATTTCCCCTCTTCTGAGCACAAGGGCCGTGCTCTCGGCCGCCTGTCGAGAAGCATCCCCATCTCTGCCTGCTGCCACATCGAGGGGCATGAGGCATGAGGCACCTGGGGTAGCCCGAGGCTGGTGGGTGGCCGGGGCAGTTCATTGTGCAGAGGAATTACAAAGGGGACACAAAGAGCCACACACCACATTTTGTGTGAGCTTCCTCTCCCGGGCCGCCTGGGCCTTTCTTTTGCCATGTTGAGGGTGAGCTTTCTGTGTAAATCCCCAGGGCACGGTGAGGGGAGAATAGGTGTCTTTGTGAAAGAGGCTGGAAAATAAAGGGAAGAAAAAGAAGCAAAAGCACAAAACCCAGGCCCGGCGGTGGCAGGCTGCAAGGACAGGAGCACAAAGATTCCCAGGGGAGTAAAGGCAGTCCGACAACCGGGGGATCAGGGGTTGGCAGGCTGCAAGTGCCCTGCTCATGGGGACACAAACAGCTCCCTACAGCATCCCCCCACCCTGTAAATGTCCCCAAATATGCAGCCACAGTGCAACCTCCCCAGAGCCATGTCCTCATCTACAGCCCAGTTTCACATTCGCATTGTTCCAGGCACAATTTTGGGCACTGACAGACAGGAAAACCCCATGCTAGGATAATCCAGGAGCACTCTGTTTTGGCCTCACTCTCACAGTCACTGCTGGCATCTCTCCACAAATGGATGGGAATGGGAGAGGAACAGGTCCTGTCTGGCTCTGTGGAGGTCGGGGCACAGGAGGAACAGTCGTGATGGGCAAGGGAGGAGCATAGGGAAGAGAGAACATCTTCAGCCACCACTGCTATTTGCCCTGTGAACTCCAAGCCAGAGCCCCCGCAAAGTTCAGCCAGCACCTAATCAGGCAAGGTACTCCAGAGCTCATGAAATTAAAGCAAAGCTGTCTTTCCCTTTTACAGTGCTAGTAAAATATATCTCTGCCTAAGATGCTCAGACAGGATTGCAGCGCAGAGGTCGGGAAGGCCATGCCTGAGCATCCCCCAGGGAGAGCGTGGGAAGACCGGCACCAGTGGATTTCCCCCAGCCTGGCTGGGAGCAGCAGGGGCAGCCTGGAACCCCCTTCCAGCAGCCCCCTGGCTGTGGCAGCCCCATCCCTACCTGCAGACGTGCCTGTTCAGATATCAACTCACATCATCCCAGATGGAGAAAAGCCTCCACAGCCGGCTTTGCTCCGCCAGCCTCGCAGAGCAGGGATGCTTGGGGGCTTTGAGAGCAATTAAGGACCCTGCCTGTGTTGGAGGCACTGGACTGATGTCCCCAGTACCCAGAGAGGGAGAGTGGATGAGGTGTCATCCATCACCCAGAAGGGGACACTTTATCACTGGGACACCTCTGAGCACTCAGCCCAGACCCCGAGCCCTCCTAGGGATTTCTGCTCCAAACCTGACACTTCCAGTTTTCACCATTGGGAAAAGAAGTACAGTCTCCTTTGCAACTTCAAAGGACATTCAATTCACCTCTTCCCAGCTGAGTGTTCAATGGTTAATTGCTCTCTGTCATGAAAAAGACAAATTTAATTCTAGTCTGAATTTGTCTAGTTTCAGCCCCCAGCTATTGAATGATTCGATGCTTTTTCTCGTCTTTTTCTTGCCTTTTTTTTTTTTTTAATTAATGGCGTTCCTATAATCAGGCTTTTCCCCATGCAGGTATGCAGAGATGGGGATAAATTTCTCTCCTAGCCTCCTCCTGCATACACTAAATAGGCTGAGCTTTTTAATTCTTTTCACTGGAAGGCAGATTTTCCAGACCTCCAATTATCCTGCACTTCCTCTCTGAGCAATTTCTAATTTCCCAACATCTCTCTAAACTGTGGGCCCTGAAGCAGAAACTCTGCTCAGCAGAGGCCTCCCTCCTGCCCCCCAAAATGGCAACTCCCCAGTACCCAGAGCTACTCCGCGCATCCATCACTCCCCAGGCTGGAAGCCCGCATCCCAGAGCAGGCTTACGCGATGGCTGCTAAGTCCTTTCCAGTGTAACCACATCCCCAGACACTGCTCCCCGTCTTGTAGCTGTGACCTACATTTTTTTTCCCCAGCTGCGTGACCTTGCATGAGGATGTTTTCCAGCGCAGGTGTTCCAGGCGGAGCATCCCGCTAGACCGGCACTCTGCCAGCAGCGCCAGCCCTGCTCCTTTCACCTACTTGCTCACGTTTCCTCCCAGACTGAGTTCTGTGCCTGTGCAGGTGGTTTCTTCCCAAGCTACACCACCCACGCCACTCAGCTCACCCTCAGCTGGTGCAAGGCAGAAAGAGGAGGCAACGAGAGACCAGGACACTTGGGGAGGGTGATTGGCAAAAGTCAGTATTGCCACCAAAGATTCCAAGACTACCACAGCTTTGCAGGGATGGTGAACATTAGTTCAGCACCATCAGACCTCCAGTGCACCCTGCTAGACAGGTGACCACTGCAACTCCCCCAGGGATTTCTACCAGTGAAGCACGCTGTCAGAAATGCTACACAGATTTTTGCAGAATATTAATGTTTTCATGGCAATATCCTCCAGGCAAGAGCTAAATGACTTGCAGAAGTCTCGGTATATCATGTCAGCACAGTCGCTACTTATCAACCCAATTTGTCAGCTCATCAAAAAAAATGATATCAGGTTTGTTTGACGAGAGCAATTTTCCATGTGGATTGGCATTAATTATCCTTTAATTCCTCCCTGATTGCCACCCGTATCGTTATTGTAGTGGGGATCAGTGTCAAGCTGGAGGCAGAGCAGGGGCTGCCACCGGGGGGAGGTGTGGCAAGGATGCTCTGTCGTCGCTCACTGTGCTTCGGGGGTTAACGACCTCACCCTCACTCTGGAGGTGACAAAGTGGCTGATGCATAGAAAGTGTCACATCCCTCCCTACACAGCCCAGGTCTTGGGCAGGGGCAGTTGCTAAGAGACAAGACCAGGATGGAGAGTCAAGGAGGATGGGGGATAGGAAGATCCTGTCCTAAGGGGCAGGCTCAAGGCCACCAAGGGGAATTCGAGCTACCCGGGTGAAGAGCCACGTTTGTGCAACCACCCCTGTCAGAGATGGGGACCTGCCTGCCCCACGAGTCCCTTTCCTTAGGCAAGAAGCAGCCCTAGCCACAGGCTGGAGCAGCCCCAGGAGAAGCCAATATTTGCTTTCTCTCAGTTAACCTTCAGACTAAGGAATGCAGGGTCACCACCTGTGTGGCTCCCTGGGGAGGCAGCTGTGTGTGGAGGGATGCAGGGATGTCCCCTTCTGGCTGTGCTGTTTATTTTCTCAATATTTGTGGAAGGAAACAAGAGCCGGGTGGGGGAATGTGAGGCCAAGGATGGGCTGGGAGGGCTGGCCAACAGAGCACTGGCCGAGGGGCAGCAGGTGATGGAGGTCAGCCAGCACTTCCCAACAGCCCTGTGTGTCCCTGTGACACCCAGCCAGGGCCCTCCTCTGCCACCTCCCTCACGGATGGGGAGTGTGGCTGCGGGTCTCCCTCCTGAACCTTGCCTCATTCCCTGGCTGAGCCATCTGCTTGGATGCAGATGGACACACCAGAGCAAACCACTGCTTCCACAAAAAGCTGTTTCAGGGTGAGTGGGCTTGTTCCCACCAGGACCAGGGCTTTGCCAGCTTTCAATAGCAAAAAATTCCATATGATGCTCACTTCCATTAAACCTGGCCTCTTCTGTAGCCGTGCTCCTCCTAAAAAGCTCAAATCTCCCACAAAATGATGTGCTGACCTACAGCACAGGTGATATTCCCAGCAGACGACTGTCTCACAGCTTATGTCCTCCTTCCGCTCTCAGCCATTAATAAAACTCAAAAGCAATGACCTTGAGGTCCCTGCCAGTGAAAACAAACCCAGCAGCCCTTCACTTCCACACTCTTCATCTCGTTTGGGACTGACATGCTTCTAATCAAGGCTCTGCCACCTGAAAGGCTACAAACACACAGCCCTGGCACCATGTAGCAGGTCTGGAGGAGAAATCTGGCTGTTGGTGGGAGGCAGAGCCTTTGGAAAAACAGGCAGGGCCGTCACCACATCTCTAACCCCTACAGATCTGGGAAATGCAACTGGCAGGACCGTACAGGCAATTCAGTTCCTGTCTCTGTGACTCAGTTTTCCATCTGTAAATACAAAAAAATATGCTGACATCTGCAGTGGTGGGGATGTTGAACCGAGTGAGCGCCCTAGCTACTCTAGAGCCCAGGGGGAGGGCAACAAAGACTAAATATTACCATTCCTCACTGAAACCAAGACTGCAGAGCAGAAACTACTGCACCAGTGGTGCTGCCTCGGTGGGCTGTATTTGCAATGTCAGCTAAAGATTGAGCTGAGGCACCTCTGAAAGCTGGACGTGCACACAAAGTGGTTGTCCCCAGCTGCACATCCCTAGAGCCTGCAGCAGGGAGAGTGAGCCTGCTGCACCCCACGTTCTGGGCCAGCCAGGGAAGGTGCTTCCTGTGGTGCATCTGCCTGCTCACCCCGGCACAGCTGAGCAGTCACGGCATCTGGGGAGCCTCAGGGCACCCCAGTCCCACTGGCACATGCTCGGAGCAGCCACCCTGCCGTAGGAGAACCAGGCAGCCGCCCGCTGTAGCATCCCCGCTCCCAGCCCCAAGCTCCTTACCAGCGGCCCCTTGCTGGGGTTGGGGTTGCAGGGGTGTTTTCCAGTCCAGGATGCCCATCTGGAACCCATTAGGCACCTTTAATCCCCCTCATCCATTCTGGTGCTGTCTGAGCTCCCCCCCACCAACACACACAAACGCTGCCATTCAAGCAGTTAATTTAAACAAATTCTGCCTAGCCGCCACATCGAGAAGCGATGAAAAAGCCAAACGAAGCAGCTCAAAGCCAAGGGGAGAATGAAAAAAAAAAAAAAAAGAAAGAAAGAAAGAAAAGAAAAGAAAGAAAACCACTCGGCACGGCGGGGCTGATACCCAGAAAGACCAGCTGCATCCTCCCATCCCAGCCAGCCCCAGTCCTCCCCTCTCGCAGGCAATCAGATACCATGCGGGCTGTGTAATTGGATGGCAAAGGATAGAGAGAGACATCTTAAAGCTTGGGTCTAATCTCATTAGCACCCGGCTGCGGGGATGCTGTGAAATCGTAGGATGCAGGAATGAGCAACATGCTGAGCCCGTGGGGAGGAGAACAAGTGAGCTGGAGCGGGACGACAACACCGGGAGGGGGAAATGCCTCCGGTCAGACAGCAAGAGCTGGAAACACCGCCGAGTCCTGGGAATGCAGCCAGCCCCCTTGCTTGCTCCTCACTTCCTTGCTCCTGTTTACCCCATAAGCACAGATCCCCACTCCTGCTACACGGCCCTGACTTTATCCCTATCATTGGCAATTAATAGCACCAGCGCTAATTGCTGGGCAGTAATAGCCTGGCTTTGCAATGGGGAGGAGCTGCATGGGAGTGTCCCTGGGGTTGAATACCTACCCCTGAACTCACACCCATTTTGCATTTCCACCATTCTTGCCTCAGACTGGCACATACCCAGCAAAACACATAGCCACATGTTTTGCTGGGTGTGTGCTGGTCCATGGCAAGAAGAATCACCATACCCCAGGTAAACATCCCAAAAGGGTGCCATGATGAGGTCAACTTCAACCCTCATCTCCAAGCCCTTGTTGCCACAGCAAGTCTCTGTCATATAGCGACTGGCCAATGGTGCCCCCTGGGAAGAAGCATCCTAGATGGGGTAAAGTGGAGGGCATGAAGCATCCACCCATCTGTGGGACTCCTAGATGGACAAAAGTCCCTTTGAGTGTCATACTAGGGATGGGAAGGTGTGGGGAGACACAGGGTCAGAATTCCCAGGTCCCTCTCCCAGTTCTGCCATGGGAGAGGTCTGGGGGTGGAGAACTTCCCAGCTCCGGGATGGGAGATGCTTTTTGAGAGCTATTCCTGTGCTTTCCACATTTAGTACTCTGTCCATGCAACACAGCTAGCACCTCTCACTCCTTCTCCATAGGATCCCAAAATTACCACTTCCCAAACACTCAAGTGGATGGTCAAGCTCTTTCCAGCTGCACCTCGCAGGGAGACCTCTCTCCTCCAGCCTCAGGGCCTGCAGAAAGTCTGTGCCACTTTATTTCTCTTCAAGCAGCTCTGCCTCAAATGCCATCCCCCACTGGAGGGGCAGCGAGGACCAGACAGGGAGAAGGAAGGGTGAGGAAACCATTCTAAACCATCCCTGCCATTTCCTGCCTCCCAGTTTAGAGAAAACAAGACAGCAGGATGTCTTCAGTTACCAACAGCTCCCTTGGGAGCAGTAAAAATTAATCCGGCTTTTCCTATCCTGAAGGGAAATACAGACACAAATGAGGACGAAAGCCTCTGCGGGCAAAGGAGTGTGCAACAACCATGGAAGGGCCAGGGAAGGCAGCTGGCAAGACCCCCTAATCCATACTCTGCTTAGCTCTGGCAAGGCAGTGGGAGTCCCAACCACAGAAGTCTGCATCTTGCTGGTTAAATGAGGATAAGCCTGAGATGATAATTTAACACAGATGAGAATCTGGAAAATGAATCCCCACCTCCCCAAACCCATCCCCAACACACTGCCAGCAGGGTTCCCTTGCACATGGATGTCAATCGGCACACACAGGGAAATGGGCTCACCAAACCAGGACACCCTCAGCTCATCCCTGCAGGCAGGGACAGCTTCCCCTTGGCAATGCCTAGGAGCCCTGCTGCACCGGGAAACCCCCCACCTGTGCAAAGGGACATCTTGGCCACTTACACTCATCTGTTTGGCCCTTACAGCACTTTAGCACAGGGAACTTTACCCACCCACAGCACTGGATAAACCATCCCAGTGCTCCAGGCAGCCTGCTTGGGCAAGAAGTTGGAGCCCACCAAGCCCAACTGCTGGTGTTGGGGTTGCAGGCTGTGTGGTCCAGCACCAATGCCAAAAGCACCACGGGTCCCTTGGGAGCAGAAGAGAAAAAACATGGCACAGGCACCCTGTTGGAAGCAGTGCTGGAAGCTGCTGACAGCTTGTTTTCATGGCAGTCCCAGCATGAGAGATGAGGGGTTCCAGCACCCACCTGCGGGAGGATCAACCAGCAAACACAGGTTAATTACCTGGCTCTGCACATTCACACGTCTGTGGGATGCACGTGCAGCGGTACCAAGTTATAACTTAGCCTCAAATCACTGCATAAGACTTTTTTCTTCCACATTCTGGAACTCAAATTACCAGAGGCTAATTCTGCTCACGATTCTTTAATATCACTTTGAACCCTTCTACTATTTGAGCTGTGAAAACAGGAGGAAGGAAATGCCTTTATTCTGTGCTCAAAATGGATGGACAAAGGGATCGGCTCCTCCAAGTGTTCTTTTAACTCTTTCAGGGGACCAAAGGTGGCCAAAGGCCGAATGTTGGACAATGCAGGCAATGAGCTGTGAGGCAGGCAGGGAATAAATAATTCCTGTGTTTTAATAGCTATGTAATTAGCACTGCTGCTCAGCTTTAGGAAGACTTGATTTTTCATTGCTTTTTCCCATGGGTTGCAAATTCCCATTTGCCAGTGCACCACTGGGAATCTGGACAGGGATGCTCTGCAAGATGCCATGTGGAGGGGGGGGGACTTTGCTGAAAGGGGCAGGGGGCTGGAAGCTGCACCTCACCACAGACTCAGCCCTTTTTGCTTAAATAACATTACAAAAAAAATAACATTACAAAAAGCCAAATCCAAGCCTTGCACCCAAAGCAAGACAGAGGGTGAGCCCAGCAGAACCAGTGGCTCAAGGAGAGAGCCCTGAGAGTGGGGCTTGACCCCGTGCATTGCCAGGGAAACCTTGGAAGCGTCTCAACAGCCAGAAAACTGGAGCCGGCCGTGAGTCAGGAGCACAACGGGGTGCATGGAGGGAATGGGGCAGATTATCTCCAGGCAGCCGTCTGGCAATGCCCACTCCTGGCAGCCCCGGCTTGCTGGCAGGATAATGGCACAGAACAGAGCCAGGGCGTCCCTGTGCAGGGGTTGCACCACCATCCCAGTAGGACAGGGCCCAGGCTGGTGGGAAGTAAAGAGGGAGGCTGCTCACCTGCAGGTTGGGGCATGGTTGCTACCATCACCCCAGCACTCCTGTGCCTCTGGAGACTGCAGGTCAAGTCCCGAAATGCTTACGGAAGTGCTTAAATATAAAGAGATCTTAATAATGTGTTTAATTTGCGAAGCTTTGAGGTTGTCTGCACTCAGGATCCCCCCAGGGAGCCTTACTACCCCCCCTCCAAAAAAAAAGCTGAGCTCTGTGGCAGATTGATGGTGGAGGAAGAAGGAGGAGAGCAGCAGGCAGTGAGCAGCTCCCTGCACAAGGGTGCTCCTTCCCAGCAGGGTTACCCAGCACAAAACCCCAGAGGTATCTGTAAGGACGCTGTCCCCACGGGCCAGAAGCACAAGGACGTGCCAGCCTTCCTCAGCTTGGTCCTCCTGTAGCCCCCTGAGCCCCGCCAAGGCTGGGGGTGCCAGGAGCAGTCCCTCAGCGCCTGGCGGCCAGCCGGGGAGGGGGCTGGCCGCCCGCCCGCCTGGCAGCATCCTTCCCTAGGTAACCTCCCCACCTATTAGTGGCACATTTGTTTTCCTGCGTTTCCTTAGAGCTGTCACGAGCCACACTGACTCTTTGTTCCCGGGGGCTGCAGAGAGGCCTCCCTTCCCCTTCCCCCTCCCCCCAGCTGGTGTGGGGGGGTGTCTTGCAGCATACAGACCCTGCAGCTCCTCCCTCCCCCCAGCTACAGGGGTAAACACGCTGCCCCTCCTCATTGGTATTCGGGGGGACACATCCCAGCCTGGCCCCCCCAGCCCTGCTCTGTCCCCAACAGAAGGGGCTTTGTCGGGGAGCGCGATGGGGTACGGCACCCGGAGTCCAAAACGTGGGCATGGTGACAGCGGGGACACTTGGCCCTCACCCCGCAAGGGGAGGGGGATGCTGCTAGAGGGGGAGCTGGGACAAAATGAGGGATGCTGGGGAAGGGGAAGCAGGGAGGTTTACTCCAGGAAAGCTGCTCTCTGCTCTGACCTTGGCACTTTGCTCTTGGACTGCAGACCTCTGCACAGAACATCAGCACATATGCATCTGTGGAAAGAGCAAAGGGGCACATGCCCAGGGAGCCAGAGCAACCCTGCTCCAGCATGGGAAGATGAAAACACAATGCTGTGCCCACAGGCCTCTTCCCATGCAGCGGCTGCAGGCTCCTGGGCACTTGCCGAGCTCCAGAACCAGCACAAAACCTTGCTGGAGGGAGTGAACCTCAACCAAAGCCCCAACAGGAGTGACCGTGGGAGGGGGGGGCAGGTGTCTGGCACAGGAGAGCCAGGGCACAGCCAGAGCCAGCCCACCACAGTGACAGCATTTCCAGGGAACCAACCGGCAGGCGGGCACCAAATATCCCCCACTAAATTGAAAACGGGGCTCAGGCAAGTCTCCCCCACTGGGAGGGAGCAAAGCTGTGGCACATGCATTCCCCAGAGGCATCCCCACCTGGCACCCACACCTCCCCCCTGGCACCAGCATGACTACCCACTGTGGGGGCACGGGACCGCTCCTTTATCCTGCCATCACCAAGCACACATTTTTTTCTCCATCTCTGCCTTCCCTATCCGGGGGTTTTCCTGGTGCAGCCCGAAGAGGAACGGTCACTAGTATGGTCTCACAAGCAACACCTCCCACGCGCAGCCAGCCCCATCCGAGCGGGGCCTGTTTTGTTATTCCCTTCTCTGACAGCTCCTTTTTCACTTGTCACCCTGTTTTGCTACTACTCAGCTCACAGCTTCCTCTGGCGTGGTTGTGATCCTCTCCTTCTTGAAGGATGTCATTTGCATTTTCTCGAGTTATTTAGCAGCCCTCCATTTTTCTCTGCCTGCTTTTCTCAAGGCAGTTAGGGCTGGGTTTAGCCGAATGCAGGGGTGGCACGAGGAACCTGCCCTAGGGCTCGCCACAATATCATCTCTCCTACCAAGGCAGCACGCCCAGCTGTGGTGCTCTCTGCCACTCAGCTCAAAACTCCATCATCACCCAGATCCTTAAACACCCCTGGGTCCAGGGTGGGTTTGGACCAGCCCCTGGTCCCTCTGTCAGATCCCAGACAGAGGCAGTCATGGAGCATCGCTATGCCTCTGCAGGCTCTGGCTGCAGGAGAAGAGTCTCACAGGAGCGTGACAATCCCGCCAGCTCCTACAACATTTCACATGTCCCCGGCTCAGAAAGTCACCAGCCCTGATTGAGATGTTAATGCTGTTTCCAGGGAGCCCCTGCCCTTACAGACTGAGAGCAGCATGGCAGCCCTTCCCCCTGGGCTTGGCTGCCAGCTAAGATGTGGCACCATCTCCTTCACCATTTTTGCTGGCATGGGTCCGACAGAAACTGACAGTCTGCAGCCCATGTCCTAAATCTCCCTCCTTCTGGAGACAAGAGTTTTTTCCCCCTACTCTCTGCTCACTCTCTCTCAGCTCCCACTCTGCCTGAGCAAGAAGCAGCTACTGCAGCTTTTGTTGAGGGAAACCACTGGGCAGCCACTCCCATGGGGATACATCCATCCCAGATTGTGACTCCCCTGCAGGAGCAACTCCCCAGAGCTCCTCGCAGCCAAGCACCCACTGCTCCTCTCCTCCCTCGCATCAGCTCGGCTTCCCTTGGAGAAAACTATTTATTTATAGCCATCCTGGCTGCCTTTAGCACATTTCAACAGCCCATGTCTTTGCCTCCCTGATGAGGCGCCCGCAGCATTTCTGTCCTCACCCTGCTGCTACAGCCATCCCAGACTCCTCTCTCCTCCTCGCATTCCCCATCCAGAACCCCAAAAGGGGCTTAGAAACAGCTTCAGGAGGAGGTTTTAAGGGGAAGTGAGCAGAGAAGGGAGAGAGTGCTACAAAACTCCTTTCTCATCCTTCCCCCACTCTTCCCAAGGGAGCAGAGAGAAACTCTGCTTGCTTTTTATGTTGGGAGCTGTTGGGAAACCCAAAAAACCCCAACTCCTGCCAGCTTGGGAGAGATGGTGAAGGAAGGTCTACCCTGGCCCCTGGTGTGCCACAGGGCTGTACTGGAGCACCATTGCTGAGCCAAGATGTGTACAGCTGTGGCGCACTGGGGACCAACACTGGGCACTGCAACAGAAGAGGTCACCTTCTTGCCTGGGTAATCCTCAATGGAAGGAAAGATCCATCTTTTTATCAGCTCTCTACTTCGCAGGAGATGTGCTCTTCCCCAGTGAGCTGCTGGGGGACCCTGGCTTCCCCCCTGAGCCCACAAAGCTTTGTTCTTCCGTCCAGTGGTGACAGTTTAATTAAACCCAGTTCGAGAATGGGTCACTGAGGTCAGGTGCTCTCCAGCAAAACCTCAGATCAGCGCCACTTCCAGCCACCAGGACTGCTTAATGAGTTATCCGCTCATTGCGGGGGACATAAATAAAGGAGGCCATGCAGGGAGTCCCCCTGCCTCCTGGCCCCACTGCCAAGGAACACTCCCCCCCCACACTATCTCAGACTGAAATGGGCTCTGGGCAGGCGTCAGCTCAATATTCCCAAATTCCAAGGGGAAAACATTCCTCTCCAGGCATCTCACCTCCCCCATGCCCTCATTTGAGGTTTGCTTTCCGTTGGCCCTTTCCTGCCATTCCCCAGTTTATTTAAGCCCCAGCGGATCAGGTTTAATTCCAACCCTTTCCATTATCCCGATGCACAAATGCTCTTTACAGGCAAGTTCCACATAACTAATTGTAGCTCGAGCCGGGCTGGGAGACCAGAAATACCACCAACGTGGATCAGGCTCTGACACTCAGGAGGTGGACAAAGAGCTCTCCATCCCAACCTGAACCTGAAGGACCCCTCTTGTGCTTCTGAAAAATTTTCATCAGGTTCAGTGGGAAAGGTACAGTGGGAAACTGCTCCGTGGGTATCACATACCCCTAATTCAACAGACTTGCCGTCATTCATCTGTGTTACTGATGTGCTGGAAAAGATGCATCAAGACTATGTCTAGAAAAGGCTGGAGCATCCAGGCCAGCACCCAAGGGCCCATCTAAGCAACGCCCAGCAGCTCCTGCATCCACCCCTGGCTTTCTGCTTCAGCTGCCACCTGACAGCCTCATTTCCTAACTAAACAGATCTCAGCCTGACTCATTCAGTCAGTTTTTGCTAATTCAAGACCTCCCAGTACAATGGTGTGAGGACATGAGGACCTAGCAGGGACTCCAGAACTCGAGAAGCATGCCAGGGGTGACTGTAGTCGGCAGGTAAAGGGGAAGCCTGTTTGCTGGAAGTGGTCTGGAGACCAGGATTTGGAAGAAAATGGTGCTGGTAAGAGCCTTCTTTTCCTAGACCAGCACAGGTCCCAGCCTGTTTCTGGGCAGGGAGGGGGTCCTGAGCAGTGGGGCCACCCCAGATCCATTTCAGCAGTTAAACAAGTGCAAAGCCCAGTGGGGAGGCTCCAATTTCGTTCAAGGAGAGCTGATTTCAATTTAGCTTAAACCTGTTCCCCACTGACTCATATCCCTGCAGCCTGACCCGGGTTTGCAGCAATTTAAGAATGTCCTTATGACCTCCTGCACTGACTGGACCAGCACTGGTGCAGATCCCACCTCCTGCTAAGCCAGCATGTGTGTCTAGACAAGCCACCCAGGGCACCCCCTGCCCCACCATCCCCCTGAAACATCCCTGAGCACCTCAGCAACAGGCAGCCTCAAGGAGAGGGAGCAGCAGGTCCTCTGCACACAGGGCTCTGTTGCACAAAAGCAGAACTCAAGGATCTGCCAAGACACTGGCTCCTGATGTGCTCTCCAGGCAGATCCCAGTGCTGCACCCCTACCCTCACTAATGTGAGGGGGGGGAACATGCTGCAGAGGAGGCTGGCGGCTGGCTCAGTGTGTCCTCTGTCCCCAGTCCCACAGCTCACCACAGGGACCCTCTGCTCCAAGCATGCATCAAAGCTCCCCAAGACACGGCACCAGCTATAGCTGAGGAGCTGCAAAATCTGAGCCCATGCACACAGCCCCAGACTGAACAAGAAAAGCTCCAGGTGCTCATATCCAGGCAGTTTGCCACAGCAGAAACGGCCAGAAAACAACTTTAAGACAGGGTGAGAAGGAATAGGTTTGAAATAACCACCACATTGCAGTAAGCGGTAAAACAACAGGAAGAGGCTGAAATGCACCTGAACATGAGGTGGCTGCAAGGAGCATCTTGCATAGCCCTTTTAAACCCAGGGTGGTATGTACAGCCCTGTGCACACCGTGGCATAGTCCTGGCTCCACACGAGCCTGGCGGCTGTGTAGGGGCACACTGTGTGTGTAGGAGACACACGTGCTGCTCTTCTGCATCTCCACAATGAATTGCTGGGGTTTGCTTGTTGAAAGAGCCTGGTATTAAAATCTAGAGAAGATTAAAAAGGAAACATTAATATTTGTAAAATAATTCTCTTGCCCGTGTTTCTGTTATGCAATGGGCGGCTGGAGGAGGATGGGCCCTTGCTGGCGCCACGATATTGCGCAGCTGAGCTCAACAAATGCCATTTGATAATTAATTGAACGCCTGTGCTATCAGCTGCCATTACCTAGGCCCATCTTTGGCGCCTGTCCACCACTTCACACATCCCATGCTGGCAACACACACGGCGTTTTAACCCTTCATTACACGCCTCAGGCTGGACTCTGGGACTAACTCCCTGGCACTGTTGGAAGAAAACGGCTCAGCCAGAGCCTGACTGCACAGGCAGGGCTGCCTGGCCCCGACATGGACATGCCTGTCCTGGGAATGTCTCAGCCCATTTAGTTATTTCATCCATTCCTGTCTTGCCCCAGCAGGGACCTGGCATCCTCACGTCACAGCTGATCAATGGAGACACAAAATGAGGCAAGCAGAAATCTCGTGTCCTGGCTACAACCACCCCAATCCACAGGGTATAAGCTGCTTCTCTGAGTGATGGAGAGCACTGAGCCCCAGTCTGGCACGCACCCTCTCCTCCTCACAGCACCCTTCCCAATGTATGTGGTGCCTGACATAGCTGAGAGCCTGTAAACACTTTGTTTGAACAATGCTGGCACTGCTGAAAGCATCATTGCCTGAGTGAAACAGCCCCAGGCAAGGGAAAGCCAATATGGAATAGAGAATATTTAT
The DNA here is from genome assembly GCA_013397845.1 of Melanocharis versteri. Classification (NCBI taxonomy): domain Eukaryota; kingdom Metazoa; phylum Chordata; class Aves; order Passeriformes; family Melanocharitidae; genus Melanocharis; species Melanocharis versteri. The sequence goes on along the minus strand of VZTG01000656.1, from coordinate 131,037 downwards.
CAAAACCTCAGCAGCCCTCCCCAGGCAGCCTGCTGCTGCACAGAGGGAGGAGGAGCAGAGAGATCTGTGGAGCTGGGGCTTGCACAGAAAGAGACAGTCCCTGGAGTTGTTTCTGCAGGTGCAGAGGGACAGGCAGGGATGGAGACAGGTAGAGGAATGCAGGGAGACTGCAGCAGGCATGAAGAGCTGGATCTGCCCTGGGCAGGGCTTCCCCCTCCTTCTCCAGACACCTACAGAAAGGCAGCTCTTGAGCAGGGCTGTGGGGCTCTCTGTGCCCCATGGAGGTCTCTCGGCAGGATGTGACCCCCTAAGGGACACCCTCTCTCACCCTCCTTTCATGACAACCTGGGCTACTGTGTAAGGGACCCCTGCTCCAAAGCCCGTGATCCACACCCAGGGAGGAGGCTGAGGGGCTCACAGCACCTCTGCACCTGACACTGTTCAGGCACAGCTCAACTCTGCGATGCCAGACCCAGCCCAGACTGCCAGCACCTCATCCCACATCCCCATGTGTTACAAGTACACCTTTAACACTGCCACTCTCAGGTCTTCAGCAAGTCACAGCCCATTTCCCACCGTGCTGCGTGCTCGGGTCACACAGAAACAGGCTGTGTTCCCCTGCCACGTGCCGAATCTTCACTGGGACAACTTACCAGCAACCACCAGCACAACACCCCCAGGAGCAGCACCCTCTCGAGACATCAGTGCCCCTCCAAACCCCACGGCAGTCCCCCAGGTGAGCCCACACCACCGCTGGGCAGGGGAGGCCTGCGGGCACAGAGGGTACTTACAGCCGCGACAGCGCCTGGTTGTTCTGGAAGAGAAGCTCGGGCAGGGTGTGCAGCTGGTTGCGGTTCAGCCGTCTGCAGAGAAAGAAGAAAAGAGTCAGGGTTTGGGGTACAAAGCAATGACTCCATCTGCAACCCAGCTGGATGCATCAGGCACAGCTGGGTACTTTGGCTTGCTCAGAGAGGCCAATGGGGCAGAGCACCCCACCTGGCAAGGATACCCACATCCTGCCCACCACAGTCCCAGGCAGGGACGACCAACGGGGCACTAATAGACCTACTCACAATGTTGTAATTACATGCAGAGAGGACTGCAAGCTGTTAACTGCTGACTGCTGCTTAACTGCACTCTTAACCTGCTGCTCGCTCAGCTCCTCATATTTGCTCGAGCAGCTTGGGATTTTTAAACTGCTGAGCTATTTTACTGAGTACTGGACCAGAACTTACAGCTCCCTCGCTAACACACAGGACATAGCTGATACAGCAAAAGTAATTTGTGTTTAACCTGCTCCTCACTTCAAAAGCATCAGAAAGGACTCTAAGATCTATAGAAACAGAAATCGGTTTGCTTCCCAAACTGTAAAATACCACTGTCACACAGAAGAGAAGCTGTTTGAAGTCAGGCAGCACTGATACATTAGGGTTTAAGGAGCAAAGGAAAGGATGCTCTCTGCAACTAAATCCAGTGGCCCCTCACCAACCCCCCTCCATGACCAGGCACTCACAGCCGCTCAAGCTCCTTCATGTCATCAAATGCCCCACGCTCCACCATGCTGATCTGGTTTTCCATCAGCTGCCTGCAGAGAGAAGGGGTCAGCTCTCTGGAAAAGTGGTACCCAGTGCCCCCATTACTTCTCTTGACCCAGGGCACCTCCCTCCCACTATCCCCTCAACACAACCCAGACTCTTCCCACTCCCTCCCAGCTGGAAGTTCACCACACTCAGCCCAACACAATACTCTCCAGCCCTGCTGGCTGAAGCCCAGGGGGCTGAGCAATTCTAGCACCCCTAGGAGGGGCGACAAACCAAGCACAATATCCACCAAGGCGGGGGCAGCTGGCCCCTCATCCGGAACTCACAGGACACGGAGCTGCTTCAGCCCAGCAAAGTCATTCTTGTTGATTCGGGTTATGTTGTTGCCATTGAGCTCCCTGGAGAGAGAAGAGGAACAAATTAGCACGGAAGCACTCAGGAGGTGGCCAGGCACTGGGCCTCACCAGTACTTCCCCAGCACCTCCCCAAAAACGGCAGGCAGGGCCCAAAGGACAGTAGGGGCTGGTGCAATCCTGTGGCCCCTCACCAGGAGCGGCCCCTGGCTCCAGAGAGGACCCTCGTCCTCAATGACCAGCAGTGCTGGGCACACAGAAGTCTGGCTGGCCATGGGTGTGTAAGGGGGCATCTTTCATGGACCATAAGGCAGTAAGAGGCAGGGGCTGTTCGGCTCTGCTCTGTTCCCATGCCAGATGCCCCCTCCTGGGATGCATGTCACCCCATTCTGCAAACGCAGCCAACACCTGGTAGGGTCATCCCAAACACACAGAGTTGTTTCGAGAAGGCAAGGGTAACAAGAAACAAACAAAAGTCCCCAGGACAGCAGGATCCCTCCAAATACCCAGCTGCAAGACACTTAACATGTGTAAGTGACACTTACATGATAATAGCTCCTGCCATTATCCTTGCATCACAACCGGTTCAGCGCACAGCCATTTCACACTTTCTACCTGGAGAATAAGCCACACTCAAGTTTCACCTGCCAAGAGAAGCTCGCACAGGACAAGCTGCTTTGTGGCATCACTCTCTCATTCAAAAGCCCTGGGTGAACACAGGGACAGGCAATCCAGCCAGAAAGGAGATACTGCCGCTCCTTGCTCATCCTGCTGGTGGAAATAAGGGGTACCTACAGCCGTCCCACGGCCTTGGTCCTGCCCAGGCTCTGCTGAGCACCAGGACAACATGCGTCCCACTGCTGGACACACACGTGGCAGGGCCTCTGCTCCCAGCCTGCTAGCTACACCTTCCCCAGCTCTCCTCAGCCACGCTCTCCAGCATGCTCCTGCTAGGATTATCCTGCCTTAAAATACATCAAGCCACAAGCTGCAGAGATTTGCACCTCGCAGTCAGCTTTGCAGTGCCTTTCCGCATTACCGGATGTGATTACTGCAAGAAAAGCAGGACCGTCAGCCCTGGGACCCACAGTCTGCAGAGCTGGGGATCTCTGTGCAGTCCCCTATTGCAGGGGAGAGTCTCCCCGATGGGCATCACAAAGCATGGCAGCGCTTTCCTCTTGCCCTAAGGCCAACCTGCCCAAGGCATGTGCTGGGGAGGGAGGATGCCTACACGAAGGCAGGGCCCAGGGAGGGCTCCCGTGCTGGGGACCTGGAGACCCACTGCCTGCACTGAACACAAACACAGAAATCAAGAGGAAAACAAATAAACTACATCCTTCAGTCAAGTGAAGGATGAGCTGCTGGAGCCAGGCAAGGAAAGAGACAGGAGAGTGCCACCATGGAGCAGGTTGGGGTGCTTGGGCAGCACCACGGGGGGGTCTGTAACTTCCTGAGCCCTGACAGCGGGACCAGGGAGCAGGAATGCCTCATGTCATGAGACTGGCTGAACACACAGCTCATCATTCCCATCCAGAGCCAAAGCTTCCCTCCACCGGGCTCTGCAGCCGTGCGAGGGGCCAAGGTCAGCGGCGGGCTGGCCTCGGGGCCGCCGAGCAGCGTGTAGGGCCACCGGGTGCAGCCAGCACAGCCGCGCACCCCGGGGTGCTGTCATTGTCCTGCTGAAACGGCTGATAATGGCTAATGAGTTCCAGCTCGCCATTATAGCCTCGTAATTACAGCGCTATTCAGCGCCGAGATTGCCGGGCTCCTGCCATTATCCAGCCGTGTGTGCCTGTGTTGGGAAGGAGGTTGGGAGAGCACCGTTACTAGGACACAGATGAATGCAAGCGGGAATGAATAGAGGTTCCTCAGCCCCAGTGATTAAACTGAAACCCACACTTGGGCTCTGCAGCCCCATGACTCCCCCGGCTTCCAGTACGACCAGCACGCAGGGAGCACAGCAGGCTGCCGGGATGGGCCTCCAAACCAGAAGGACCTGACCCTCTCAGTGGGAGCAAAAGCCACGGCCAGTCAGCCTGTAAATCCCAGGCACGAAGCACGGGGGTGTGTCACACATTTTAGGGACATTTGTCACCACAAAGGGGGTTGTTAGGTACGTGCAGTTGTGTGCCCACCTGCTGATGGACCACAGCCCTGGAGTCAGCTAAGGGCAGGGAGAAATCACAGCTTCAGGAGTGGTTTTCTCCAAATGTCCTAAAGGTTCCTTGGCAAAGAAGATTGCCTGGAAGATCCCCAGGGCCACGCTGGAGGCAATGGCACCCATTCGAGCTCCTGGTGAGGGAGGGCTCCCAGCAAGTCTCCCACATCACCTTCCTTTAAACATACCTAACGTTACTCTGGCTACAACGTGTAACTGGAAGCTGAGACACCTCCGGAACTGCAGAGAGATAGAGCAGAGAGGCTTGATTTAGAACTGCCCAACCTGAAAGCCAGGACTTACACCTCAGCTCGCAAAGCCCAAGGTGGTTCTGTCCTCAGAGCACCAGCATCCCAGAGCCTTAGCCAGAGGCAGAGCACAGGCAAAGCAGCATGGAAACATGAAGAAACACCGAAGAGCCACGGACAAGACACGGCCAGTCTCCACACATGCCAAAACCAGGTTCTGCCCTCTCTCCAAGGCATCTGCTGGGACAGTGCAGCCCAAAGACCGCAGCACCAGAAGGCACAGGCAGGATGAGCAACCCTGGGGTCTCCTGCCCACACAGCCCACCCCAGCCTCCGCTCCCTGCATGCTTGCTGAGCACCCTCGGGGTACTTCAGCCGTGGGGCTGATGGCAATCCCCAAGTGGGGCTGTGTCTCAGGGCCCCTTGACAGCCCCCCTCCCTCAGGGACTGGCTCTGTGTGCTCCCTGACAACTGCTCCCAGCATCCCTCCATGCCTTTGTTCAGGTAAATGATGGCCTTTGCAACCAAGATAGGAACGAACAGCAGGTAAAGCTTATTTGTAAGGATGCCGAGGCAACACTGCCATTTAACTTCATGACATTTTTTCCCCTCTGAACCCCCTTCAGTTCCTCATGGAGATAAATTACAGTCTGCAGTGCCCAGAAAGCTGGATCCCTGCTGCTCAGCTGCTCACCCACTGCCTCCATGCCCTTTCCTAGTGAAGCAAAACACTCTGCCCTGCTCCACACAGCAGAGCTTCAATAAGGACCAATGTGTCTGGGGAACTGCCCAGCAGATTGGTTGTATTTCTGGACTGTGACTTGAAAGCAGAAATACAGGGCGTGCTCTTTCCTCACTAGTTCAAAGGATTTAACACCAGAAAGCATCCTCAAGTTCATTCAGGCTGCTTTCCACTGCCCCCCCCAGCACCCCAAATCTCACACTGCTGCTGGAGAGGCAGCAAATTTCCATTTGCAACCCTCAAGTTTCAGAAACCCCCCTCCCATTTCTCCCTGGGAAGAGGAAAGTCATTAAAACAATCAGTCCCTTTGCTACATTGCTTGTGGATCATCCCACTCCCAGATGGGATGTCTGTGCTGCAGCAGGGTTCGTCAGACTGGATTTGCATAGTCTGCGTTTATATTTGGTTTCTAGCTTTGGATGGCTTATCCATTCCCAGGGGGTCCGATGTGTCTTTTCCCTTTGCAGGGTTTGGAGCTACACTAACTCAGTAACAACCTCAGAGAGCACAAATGCTGAGAGTTAATTTATTAAATACAGCCAACATGAATGATATTTCCCTGGGCACTGATTTATCAGGAGCGGGAAGGAGCAGACAGCGCAATCCCACAACCCCTACTCCGTTGCAAAGCATCAGCTATTCAGTGCACATGTGACGCCTGTCCTTGTGGCTCAGCTCAGCTCTGCTCTCCCGCCGAGGCAGAAATCCTAACTGCTCTGCTTCCCGGAATCCCGCTTTTAAGAATGCAGAGGGAAAGTCTGTGAGACGAATTCCTGCATTTGCACCCACCAGCGGCAAAATGTGCCCATCAGTGCCAGCACAGAGCAGGTGCCCACAGCTCTGGGCAGCGACTGCAGGGGCTGGTGGAGACAGATCCGTGCTCCTGAAGCGCCTGCTGCGAGGGCCGCCCCTGCCCTGGTGCCCCGTGAGGTTGGTACTTGTATTGCCCAGGAGATGTGCCCCTCCCTCGACGGTCTTCACTGCTCCGCCGTTCCTGCCCTTGCCTCAGAGCACCAGCCCCCAAGGGCATGCCTCCCCTCCCAGCAGCTCCATAGCCCTCATCCCAGAGCCCTGACCCCAGCTGGAGCCGGCAGTGCCAGATAATAATCAGGGAAGCGGAGAAATGAAGGCTGGAAGGTCACGCACCCCACAGCAGTACCTCTGCCACCCTCCATCAATCCAGGCAGATGCACGCACTGCTCCTTCAAGGACAGGGACTGACACTACCCTGTGCCTTATTCCAGCACATCACTGCTCCTGCCTCCAGGACCATTAACAAAACTCTGACCTGACCCCCTCTCACAGCAGATGAACCCCATCTCTGCCTGCCCAGGCCACCATGGTGCAGAGATCTGGCACTCCCTTGCCCACGCAGGCCTCTGTCCTAGCCCACTGCCTCGCAGCAATCCCCCAGCCCCAAGGGCACAGCTCTTCCTCAGGGCCTCTCTGACTTGCAAGGACCCGCTCTGTTTGTGCTCCCATTCCACATCTGTGCTGTTGGTGCTTCCTTCCCACCAAACACTTTCCTTGAGTCCCCAGGCAACAACTTCCTTTCTGTCAGCTCATTTCTCCTCTTCACCAAGCCCACTCTGAAATCTCAGCCCATTTTCCAGCCCTCTAGCATCTCTCCCAGCCTGGTGGCATCTGCAACTGCCATAAGCAGCTCATGTTCCATCACACGGACTGCTAATGGAAACACGGATGAGGCTTAGACTCCAGGCTGACCCCTGTGCTCAGCACTGGGGGACAGAGCAGCTGCAACCTTTCATCCTACGCTTTTATTGCATTTTTCAAGTCTTCTCAAGATTTCACCCGGCTGCTTGAATGAAACTGAGCCTCAGCACAGGCTCACTGAGCTGCTCAAACAAGGAAACATGGAGCAGAGCCCTTCCCAGTCCTGGGAGAGCTGGTCCCCTCCAGCACCGGCAGCACATTCAACAGCTCCCTGGAGCCCATATGGGCCTGGCTGGGGGCTAACTCCGTTCTCTCCAAGGTACCAGGGAGTTACAGGGTACTGCTGCCCATTGCTCAGGGAGGGCACACTGGTCACGCATGTCCTAGGTGACACAGCTGCACAGGGGGCTCAGCACCTTCTTCTCCTTTTCCATCCCATCCCTGTTCTGACCAGACCCCCTCAAGAAGAGCAAAGGTGCCCAAGGGATACATCTAAGTCCCTTTAGGGGTGTCATTCACGGGGTGAACGCCCTACCAGCACCACCCCTACCAGCTGCCTGCAGGCACCCAACCAGCAGAGCCAAGAGCAGCTGTGTGCTGTTTGGGCTCATCTTGGAATCACTGCCCTTAGCCAAGGGGGAACCCAGCCCTAAGCACAGCGATGGCCCCCAGAGCACAGGAGGCTCTGTAAGCTTTTATGAGGTACTACAGCAGGTTAGCATCACAACAGATCTTTAACCATTACAAACAGCATCGATCATGCAAGTGACAGTGAGGATCCGGAAGGCTTTCTGTTCTCCTAACTTCTCTCTGGGGTTTTCATGCCACAGCCATTAGCTGCTCGAAGTCAGGGAATGCTTTACACTCATGCAGCATTGTGGTGTATCACCTCCAGGTTAAAAATAAATAAATAACCTCCCTGAACCCCAGTGGGAGAGAGAAAAGGCAGCAGGTCATTTCTGTTTCACAAATGTGGAAACTGAGACTCAGCCAAGAGAACAGATTTTCCTGGATACCCACAAAACTCGGCTTTTTATGCTGTCCTGAGTAGCCTGGTGAGGAGCTGCTCTGTAGCTCCTCTGCTTCCCAGGGCAGGGGAGGCTGCCCAGCCCCCAGGCTTCATCCTGCCCCTCATCAGATTGAGTTCCACTTTGCATCTTCCTCAGCAAAACCTCTTTGGCTCATCCCTCCTGGAGCTGCTCACAGCAGGGATGGGAGGACAAGTGCACCTGAACTGCTCAGTTACAGGTGCCTACTCAATCCCAGACTAGATGGGTCTCCTGGAGCACCCCATTCGGATGTAGGGCTTCCTCCAACCAAAAAATATCCAGGGCCAGGAGCTTGCATCTCTCTCAGTCTTGGTGCCCAGGGCTGCTCCTTGGCTGCATTGCTTTAAAAATTAATCTTCCCTTTTTCTGATCTTCCTCCTCTAGCAGCCTCTCTCCCCCATAGGACACTTGCCTCTGCTATTTTGAGCAGCAAGTGCATCCAAAATGCATGCCAGGGAAGCAGACAGTCCGCACCGCCTCAGAGCCTGAATGCAGCAGGGAGGTCTGAGATGATTCCTGAGGGGACAGCCTTGGGCCAACCCCACACCAACACCATGGAGAGGTCCCTTCCATCCCACCTCATTTCCTTCTCACTTCCAGCAGGGCCACAACCCCAAGGACCCAGCTGCAAACTATCCTTACTGCTCACATTGCTAACTGCATCCTGGTGCTGTACAGCAGGAAAACCTCTGCTCCCCTCATCATTCCTGCCTCTGCCGTCCCTGGCTGTCCCTCGAGTGGGGACAGGGGCCAGCTGCCGGAGCTGGCCTTGGAGCTACTCGCACTGGAAGCCTGCCAGGGAGCAGTGATCTGGGTCTGACATCCCCTGGGATGAGGCCATTTGCTAACGCACAACTGTGTTTTTTACTGCTTTTCAGCAAAACACGCACAGAAACATCTCCTTGCCTCTCAGGTTTTATGAAAGGTTATTTCAGCAGCAATAAAGATCAAGAGGATGCGTCCGTGGCACTAAGTATCTGTGGAGTGGGCAGGGAACCATGAAGGACTCAGAAGCAAGACAAAGACAGGCTCCCCTGGTTGCCCACATGCACGTCCTGCTCCAGTACTCTCCTCCACCAGGCTGCCAGAGAGCAAATCAGAGCAAGGATACAGGAAAAACCCCTCTTCAGTGGGAGGTCATGGGCTCGTACACCTTCCCCTGGACAGAACACCCTTTCCCTGCCCACACCACCCTGGTGGTACCCCAAATCCCTTCTGTTCCCCCAGGCTGCAGGTTCTGCTGCCCTGTAAGGGTCCCTCATGCATCCTTTGCCTTTTATAGCTGCCTCACTCTTCTGCCAGCCAGAGTTTTGATAGGAAACAATGAAGTAGAGGAGAATGAAACGCAAAGCAAATGCACGTCCCGTTACGAGTCTGTTTCTGTAACTGGACTGTTTCTGTGTGTGCTGCCCTGCACTGGCACCGTGGCCACCATGCCCAGCTCACCCTGGGGCTGCAGGCTCTGGGCGCAGCAGCAACAGTATTTGAAGAGAAGCACGTGAGAGACCCATAATGAAAGCTGGAAACAATTCCCGTTCCTTGCTCCCACCTCAGCAGCAAGGAACTGCTGTTAGCACAATGCATCACTCTGGAGGACCAAAGTGGCAGCACATTTAAGGCAAAAATATCTGTTTTAAAGGATGCAATAAAACAGAGCCAGGGAAGGGTTTATAGGGAAGCAATTGCTGTGTGGGGTGAGAAGTGGTCACCAGAGGCCAATCTGCCTGGCTTTATTGCCTGTTACTGGTGACTTTTCCCAACCAGGGGACAATAGATCCTCCACTATCAGCCTCCACTTCAGTCAATACAAACACGACATAGTTTTTTAAACTAATATTTTTCCAGCATGCAATTCCACAGAGAGTGAGAACGCAGCGTTACCATGGCAATATATAGACAGCATCTGCCTTGGACGTAGCTGAAGGGAGAAATTGGAATAGAATTGCAAATTTCCTCTGTCCAGGAAGGCTCCCAAGGAAGCCACTGCAGTGGGCTGGGTAGGCTACCTTCCCAAGCCAGCCTGCATCCTCCCAGTGCCCAGCACTTGCTCTCCTGAGAGCTGAGGGCTGCAGGGCCAGCCAAGCACTGCCCTGGCTGGACAAAGGTCCTGCATCCTGCCCTAGAGCTCTGCAGAGCCTGTGCAGACCCTCTGCAACCACACTGCCCACTGAGAACTTGCCCAGGCACTTCAGGGAAGGGAGAGGTTGACTTCCTCGAGGTGCTTCCTAAGAACGAGCATTCCCCGAAGCCCCTGAAAGGAGAAGCAGCCCAACAACTGGTGTGGAATGCAGGACTGCTGCTGCGATACACCAGCCTGGCTGCTGCAAGACATTTTGACTAACTGGTGAGAGGTAGATGCAGGTGAATGGATTAAACATGCCCTGAACAAGAGCTTGTTGCTGGAATTTTGGCAGGGGATGGTTGGGTAGTATGCAAGCGTGCTTCAGGTCCAGCCGCCCTGGCACGGTGCTCCCACCCCCAAAGGCTGTAGCTCAGCACCCCTTCCCTCCACCAATGCAGACAGAGGGATGGCAGGCTGGCTACAGACTGGATGGGGCCCATTTCAGCACAGGCAAACCCCAAATTTTGGGAACAAGGCAAACAGAAACCCCATGAAACGCTGAGGCCAGCAACCCTGGAAAGGAAAAGCCAGAGCTAAGACGGGTGCAGTGATGGGGACCCCCAAACCCAGCTCTGCTGCCTCCTACATGGTGGGAGGGACACAGCACAGCCCACAGCGAGACGGGGGATGTTCAGCTCATTGGAGAGGAGGCAAAAGGGGCAAGTGGGGCAATTCTCAGCTGTCAGACAAAAAATTCAATAGCAGGAGAGAGTGCAACGCCATCATGGTCAATTCATCCCCTACAAGCAAAGAGCTGCGCTGGAAGCTGCCATTTGACAATGGCAAATTTGCACTGATCCTGCTGGCATGGGGAGAGTGATCCACCTCCCCAACAGAGCAGTCTGCTCTTCAGAGACACTTTCAAAGGAAGAAAGAAAGAAAGAAAGAAAAGCAAGCAAATGGGGAACTGTGACCTTCTCCCACAACTCTTCTCTGGTGGCTGAGGCCTGAGGGACTCCTGGAAGCAGATAACACTGTAGTGCTGGAGGATTATCACCCCATCCTGCCTACAAAGCCTTCAGGCCTCTGTTGTGCTTGCCAGAGGTGTAGGCAGGAGCACAGGCATCTGTGCAAAGTGCCCAGAGATTTTGCTGCTTCCCGCCTTGCTCAGCCCCGATCCAGTCAGAGGGCGGGTGCATAACCCCCATTTATGTTGGGTTGCAGACTAAAAGGCACTTAGGGAGCCATGTGCTGTGCCCTGGCACAAGGGAAGAGGGGTCCTGTGTCCCCCCCATGCAACCATCCCTCATGATCCATCCTAGACACATCTACAGCCCTTACTCTCTACCAACAGCATGGCACCCACCAGGAAGATATCACAGGGCAAACTGTGAAGCAGAAGACAAGACAATTTTTCCCAGCCCATGATTCCCCAAAGTTGCAGTGACTCTGCAAGGCAAGTAATTCCTTCTTCTCTAAAGGAAAAGGGTGTATTTCAAAAGCGACAGAGCCCAAACCTCGCCACAGGATGCTGCTGACTGAGTCCCCACCGTGGCAGTGCCAGCAGGCATGGCCGCAGCAGCAGTGCTGCCCTGTCTGGGAGCTTGACCCATGCCACCGCGGGGCTCAGCCAGGTGGGAGGCTGGAGAAAGCCTGGAGGCTCCAAACACGGCACTTGCATGCAACAGGCAAGAAATTCAACAGCAGGGACACCACTGCTCACTGGCACTGTGGGATGAATGGTGAGGTTGGCATCGCTCACGCTGTGCATCTCAGGGTTTGGGAAAAGAGGCAGGCAGCGGAGGGCACTGGCAAAAGGTTGATGACTTCCCACAGAGAGCTGGCCCCTGGAGAGAGCAAGTCCCAAGCACGGACCCTGCTGCAGATTCCCCTGTGGCTGCCTGCTGACCTTGCTCCATCGAACACTGAGAAGCTGGAGACTGCAAGGTTGCAGCCTGATTACAGGGAATTGAAACTCACTTACGAGCTGTTACAGCAGGATTTCACTGCTAGGAGATAGACCTGCTCTGCACAGACACCCTCAAGCACCTGCAAGGGTGCGCAAAACAGCAGGAAGTAGTTATCCAGCAGACAACACCCACGAGAGAGCAAGCGCGTCTAGTTCAGCCCAGCCAGAAGATCCGGCATCGCCAGCTGCATTAAAATCCAGAAAACCCAATGCTGCTGAATGGCAACAGACATGGAGGACCAGGTCAGTGGAAGCAGAACAGGAGACAGCAAGCAGGACCCACTGCCAGAGGGGGAGAGATGCCCTGTCAGGGCAGGAGTGAGACACCCAGCAAGGGCATCCTCCATTAGCTCACTCCAGCATTGCCTAATTTGAGCAGTGCTGAGCACCTGCCCAGCGGACAGAGGTGGGGACTCGATGCCAACACTCTCCCAGGACCCTGCACACAGGTGCATGGAGAGCTGATGCCAAGGACCCCACTAAGTTCTCCAAGAGGCAGAAATGGCTAGTGCAGGCTATGCATAAACCTTCCCCCTGCCCTGTGCACAGCGGAAAGGGGGACCCTGTCTCAGACCTCATAAACTGGGTCTATGGGATGGCAACTCATAGCAGCCTGGTTGCTGAGCTGGGTAATAATCATTTGTATGAGGATAATTATGGTGGGAGAAAAGAAAACTCCTCTAAAGTGGTATCCTGCAGAGCTCTTGACGCTGCACGCTGGGTGCAGCCCTGGCAGCTGCCAGGCTGTCTGCAGTCCCTGCATGCAGTCCTTGCCTGCGGGGTCTCGCCTGCCCATCTGCAGGCAAAGGGCGCAGTCACACTCCAGGAGCTGCAAGCAGCACAGCACAGGGCCAGGAGCCCCGTGTGTGGCTGTCCTAGAACACATCCTGCAGCTCTGCTGCCCAAGCAGGCAGCAGCTCAACACTTCCCTGCACTGCAAGGGGGATGTGGGAGCAGCCCAGCCTCAGGGCCAGACAGCTACTGTGCCACTATGCTCTATTGCAGCTACTGGGATGGGGCACCTGCTGCTACTGAGGAGAGGGGACAGCCTGGGGACAGCCCTGCTCTCCTGCCAGGACTGGGTTCCCGCATGCCATGAACCTGCTGCCAGCAGCAGGTTGGACACATTCAGCTCATGCTGCTCTCCCTGGGTGGGGCCCCCCTGCAGCCACAGAACCCCAGGCAGGCAGCCCTGCCCAGCCAGGTGCAGCAGCGGAGGCACCCGTCCTGCTCAGGGGAGCTCAGCAGGTAACATGGGACCCACGCAGCTGGCTGGACCATGACTGAGAGAGAAAAGCCTTCCTTAGGGGGCCCAGCTAAGAGAGCCAGGGACACCTCCCAGCACCCCTGAGGACGTGACAAGGGATTTGATGAGCAGTGAGGGGCAGGCACAGGGGACTGGAGAAGATAGGTGAGCTGTCTGGCTCACGATGGGTGATCCGTACGGCTGAAGGCTGGTCGCACCGTGGGGCAGTCTCGAGAGGAGCTGGGGGAATGGGACCTGATCCTAGCACGATGTGCAGCACTCCCAGGAGAGCTTCCTGGGGACAAAGGGGTGCCCAGCACAGGTAGGGCCGCGGGGCGACAGGAGCCCTCAGAGAATCCCTGTGGCTGTGTAGCTATCCTGTGACAAGTCACTGCAGGGGTGGCCACACACCTGCCAGGGGTGGCCACACACCTGCCAGGGGTGCCATGGGGCTCTCGGACCCACACGCACAATCCATTCTGGGCTGCCCCAGCGCAAATGACCCCTCGGAGCAACCCAGTCCCTCGGGCACTGCTCTAATCCCAATCCCGCTCTGCATGCTTGCACAAAGACTGGCACACGCGGGTTCTTGCACATGCCGGACCCCTTGCACGACCCTCACACAGAGAAAGGGTTACACACACACCCTGCCCCAGCAGGGCACACATACACTGCTCTCCACCTCTACGGGCTACTGCACCCCCCTCAGGAAGGGGATGATGCACGTAAACTCACCTAACAGGCCCTTGCACACGTATCGCCTGGACGGGAACTTACAGACACACAACCCCCAGGCGTAGCGGGACACCGCACATCACCCACCCCACGAGGTTCTTGCACACGCACCTTTTGGGCGGCCGACCGTGGCCCCACGGGCATTTGCACACGTACTGCCCTTAAGAGACACGGTGGGCACTTGCACACACCCCAGACAGGCTGCTGCACCCCCCCGCCACGGACAGCCTCTTGCACACGCATCCCCTGACGGGCTCCCGCACACACTCCTGACAGGCTCCCGAGCGCGTTCCGCACCCCCGCGGGGTTCCTGCCCACGCGGTCCCGCTCCCCACGCGCTTTTGGACACGCACCCCTGGACAAGCCCCCGGCCCCGGCGCCCCGCCGGGCTCCCGCACCCTCGTCGCTGCACGCCCACCGGCGGCGGACAAAGCCCGGCGGTACTCACAGGCGCTCGGTGCCGCGGGGGATGCTCCGGGGCACGGCGCGCAGGGCCGAGCCGTGGCAGTCCACCGTGGTGCCGCTGCAGGCGCACAGCGGNAGCCGTCGGGGCTCTGCACCGCCCCGAGCGTGCAGGAAGGTGGGCTTCGGATCGTTCCCCCGACCCGGGACAGCGGGATGGGTTCGCGGAGCACCCGACTTCTCCGGGAGAGGGTGCAGGCTGCCGGATAGCGGGCAGCGGCACTCCGGGGAGAAACAGCCTGCGAGCCGGGCAGCCGCAGGCAGAGCATCCCCACCTCTCCTCGAGGGTGCGTAAAGCTTTCGCATCCCCTGGCGTACTTAAGGCAGCCTGTCTCCCACTCCGCAGCCCGAAACCCCATCCCATCATCCACAGAGTCCAGGTGAGGCACGGGGACCTGGCAGCCCACAGGGATCGCACGACAGGCTGGCGCATGTCAGCCGGGATGGTGCCTGGCCCGCGAGTGGGAATCCCGCGGTTCAGCACCCCAGCGTGCAGATAGGACTTGGGTGGCAGCTCTGCTTTACGCTTTGCCCCACACACAAACAGCAAACCTTGAAGTCCTGGCTGTGGCATTAGCTATGTTCTTTTCCATTCCAGAGGAACATCTTTAAAAATAAAGTAACGAAAATGTCTTTTTGGCTAACTTACAGGGAAGAACAAGGCAAAATACACCTATTTCAATGCAAAAGGAAGTGAAGACAAGAAATCTTGTAAGTTTGGCCCCAAACAGTTGACATCTCAGAAGCACAAACATTGCATTCATTTCATTGCCTTCCAGTTTCTTCCCTGAGATCTGCAAATGCAAGGCAGGAGGGTGTAACCAGGAGGGCTGGTCACCTGTTTTATTAATGACACCTGAAACACTGGTAACCCCACGGCTCTGAGTGCTGAGTCCTTAAAAAAAAAACAAGTATTTTGGTGTGCCCAGCACAGCCCTGGCTTCTGGCAGCAACTGCTACAAATGTCCTCCTCAGAGAGGAAATCCATAGAAGGAGGGGAGATGGGAGCCTGTTGCACTGTGCCAATAGTGGGAGGGTGGTGTGTGAGCATGGACTCCCCGGTGCAACAGGGCATGGTGGATATTTTCAGGGATGGTGGCAGGTCCCAGGGGCTGGAGTGCCTCTTTAATCAGTGCCCTCTGCACACAGATCTCCATAAGCTCCTTAATCAGGGCAAGAGTGAGGTGTCTGCCTGGAGTCCTACTGCAGCGAGGGCCACCTCACACACACAGAGTTGCACCAGCTTGGCCCAGATCAGCAGCCCTTTTCCATCCCAAATGCTGGCTCCCATCATCTGTCTGCATTTTCGTGACATCTCCTTCCTCTGGCCCCAGTCCCAGGAGGAAGCTGTGCCTGCGATGGATGAAAGGGGTTTGTTCCTCGTTGCTACCCAGCAGCCCTGACAGCAAGGAAGATGAGCTGCTTCCCAGGACTCTGGGAGCCGACCCCTTGCTGGCACAGCTTCTGCAGAGGTGGCCCTGCAGCCTGTCCTGGCGCTCCCAGGGAGACCCTGGTGGCAATGGCAGCTAATGGGGTCTGAACTGTGGACCTTGGCTGAATTTTGGAAGGTGAAGGCTGTTTCAGAATGGCTTGGTGGCCTCAAAGGCTGCTATCAGTGTGATGCTTGTGATCGCCCTCCCTCACAAACTCCCCTTCACCTCTTGGCTGGCAGAGCAGATCCGGGTCTTCCTAACCTGCCCTTTACCTCTGATGCTGGCAGGAAGGCAGGAGGGAGCAAGGTATCTTGTTTCCTCCGTTTTGCAGGCACTTGCCTCAGGCAAATCCTTGTGATCTGCAGAAAAAGCAAGCTCCCTCCATCTCTGCAGTCCAGCTGCAGCAACACCCAGTCACTTACACAGGGCTGTGGTCTTGGCAAAGGGAGTAGCCGGCAGGGCTTGCCTGGAGCCCGCCATCACCCATCCTGGTTCCAGTGGGAGTACAGGACTGGGAAGCTGAAAACTCCATTTCAGGTCAACATCCACATTTTCTCCTGTAGGTACCTCAACTCCTGCTGTTCTCTGGGACCTTTTTGCCTCCGCCTGCCACACAGCCAGTGCCCCATGCCCCAGCACCACGGGGCATCCCATTGAGCTGGGCTGCCAGCTGTGGCTGACCCCTCAGCATCTGCTCCAGCTGCAAAAGCAACACCTTTCCAGGGCTGCCAACACAACAAGGGCTGGGTGAGCCAGGACAGCAGTGTGGGGGGATAGGCTGTGTACCAAGACCCTCTTTCCACACCTCAGCCCCTGGTTCATTTGGGTGATCCCAAGTCACCCAGACACCCTGATGAGGTGGGCCTCAGTGAGCAACAGCTGCCTGGGAAAAGCCCAGGGTTTCTCTGAATATGGATGAGGAGCAGAGAGAAAAATAAACCCCAAACTTCTTTATCAGGGGAGGCCTGGTTCTGCCGTCTGCCACCGGGATTTGGGCCAAACTGCTTGATAGAGAGAGAGACCATCTGGATCGTCTGATGGGCTCTGGGTTTGGTTAAAATGAAGCAGAAGCTTTTTTTGTAGGAGTTTTCATGGGAAGATCCGGGGAAGGGTTCCAGGGTACGCGCCAGACCTGTCGTGCAAAGAGATGCGAAGCAGCTACAAAGCTTCAAACAAAAAATTGCTGCCAATTTTAAGCCAAGCCCCCCAGGGCAGCATCCTGGCATTTCCTCCCACCCAGGACGGGTCACAGCTTGCCCCTGTTAGCTCTCCCGTGGGCTGGGCTGGCACCGGGTTCCCTGATAGCACCTTCCAGCATGTCTCCGCTTCAAGGCAGTGTGCTGTACCCCGGACCTGGGCATGCAGAGGGGACGCAGCACACCCTGGCCCATTTGTACCATGCTTTGAAGCAGTTCTGTGGCTATCACCTGTCCACAGCAGTGCTCAGCCTTTCTCATGGTGGGATCAGCCACTGCTGCAGAGCACAAGTGTTTAAAACACAGGCAGTTGTGTTCTGGTGGGTTGGCTGTGGCTGGACACCAGGTGCCCCCCAAAGCCACTCTGCCTCTCCCCTCCTCAGCTGGAGAAAACATAATGAAAAGCTCACAGGCCAAGATAAGGCCAGGGAGAGATAACCAGTTACCAACACGGGCAAAAAAGACATGACTTGGGGAAATTCGTTAAATTTATTACTAATCAGATCAGAGTAAGATAATAAGAAATAAAACCTAATCTTAAAAACACCTTTCCTCATCCCTCTCATCTTCCTGAGCTCAACTTCACTCCCAGTTTTCTCTACCTCCTCCCTACCAGTGACACAAGGGGATGGGGAATGAGAGCTGTGGTCAGTTCATCACACGTTGTCTCTGCTATTTCTTCCTCCTCAGGACAGGGACTTCTGACATTCCTCCCTTGAGCATCCACCTGGCTCTGGTGTGGGATTCTTCACAGGCTGCAGGTGAATATCTGCTCCACTGCGGACCTCCATCGGCTGCAGGGGTACATCCTTCCTCACCCTGGGCTTCACCACAGGCTGCAGGGGAATCTCTGCTCTGATGCCTGGAACATTTCCTCCCCCTCTTCTTTCATTGACCTTTGTGTCTGCAGAGTTTTTCCTCTCATATATTCTTTCTTCCCTACAGCTGCTGCTGGTGTTGTGCAGAAACTTTTCCTTTTCTTACACATTACCCCAGAGCTGCTACCACCATCGCTGATGGGCTCAGCCCTGGCCAGTGGTCAATCCACTTTGAAGTGGATTGGCACTGGCTCCATCGGACATGCAGGAAGCTTCTAGCAGCTTCTCACAGAAGTCCCCCTACTACCCAAGCCTTGCCATGCAAACCCAACACAAGCACGGTGCCTGCTCCAAGCTCCCTGCTGAGGAGCATTGCCAACAGAGGATCTGTCATCCCTTGCACTGGGGCTGTGCTTTGAACCCTTCCTTCCACCAGCAGCACCTGTTCGGGGCACAGTGGCCCTAAGACCCAGCTGTGGATGTGTTGGGAGTAGAGTGGCCATAACCTTTAGCTTCTTTGTGCAGGGTGGGCTGCTGGGCTGTCCCGGGCCACATCTGTCATGCCTGGCCAGCTTGGCTCACACTGGGAGGCCAGGCTGCCTTTGTCCTGCCAGACGCACTCGGCTTGGGAGAGTGAGGCATTGTGTGGGAGCGGGCCAGCGTGTCAGCCCCATTAGGGTACCTGTTGGGCTCCTGCAGCACGACAATGCCCTTGATGGGTCTATTATAGAGCGGTGTGGGCAGCTGGGGCCACTGGGATCACAGTAAATCTCGCCTGGTTAGCAGCAGGAGCAGGCAGGGCTGGGATGCACTCTTTCCTGTGTCTTTCCAGGGAGCATTGCCCTGTGAATGTGGGCAGCATTGCCTTGCAAACTGCCAGCACTGCCTTGTGAGCATAGCCAGCATAGACATCACCAGTGTTGCCCTGTGAACACCACCATCGCCTTCCAAACATGGCCAGCATTGGTCTGCGAATGTGGCCCCACTGACTGCAGGAGCTGGGCAGCTCTAATGCCTTCACCACTGGGACCAAGCGAAAGGAACAGCATCCACTGACTGCTCTGAGACGATGCAGGAGATGCCAAGACTCCCAAGCAGGTGGATTTGGCCTCAGCCTAACATAACAGGGACCATCCAGGTAGGGGGAACCCAGTCTGTCTCACTGCCTTGGACAATTGTGGAACACCAGGAAGAGGACAGTCTGCAAGGCACTGCATCCCCGCTTTGTGGCGTGGCTGAGCAGAGGGGCTGAGCCCTGCAGCCTGGGTTCCCAAAACCAGCTCTAGCCCACAAGGAAAACATTTGCACCAAGCAGCTCAGACGCAGATGAAGAGATGCTGTTCCCAGCATGGCTGGACACACCAACCGCCTGGGAGCTCCGTGGTGCAGCGCAAGCTGGTTTGAATAAACCACACGCGAGGAGGTGTCTGTGAAGCGCCTTGCACATGGAAATGCTATTGTTGGATCAGGGGCTCCAGAGTCCCCAGATGTAGCAATTGTTCCACATCCGCGCTGTGCATACACACATACTCTTTCCCACTCACTCTGCCTGCAGCCACTCATTAACCCTCCTCAATGAAGATGCATTGGAGGGATAATTTACTGTTTAATAGACTAACTTTCCATTTGCTGTTGCCAAGTGCATCCAACATATTTCTCCATGGTGCCATAAACTGCAGCTCCTCTGCCGTAAAACCCTGCCTCCCAGAAAGAGCAGGTGGGTTTTCAGGATTCAGCTGATGACCTTGGCCACGGGGTAAGCAGAGACACTGTGTTCTGTTGTTAGAAGAACAGGGCTTGTTCCCACCAAGCCCTTTCACCCCCACTGCACTGACATCCCTGGGCTGGGAAAACATCTAACCTGAGAAATAAGGAGTGCCTCAGCCTGATGGATGAGGGAGGCAGAGGCTCTGTTCTGATTTTGTTGATGAAGATGCCTTGGGTGCAGATGAGCATGCCGCTGCTCCATATTTATGGCTAGCTGGCAGCCGGTCCCATGCTGGGGTGTGATCAATAAGCTGCATGCCCACTTGGGCTCATTGTGCTTCCACAGTTGCAGATGGCCTTTCTGTGCCTTGTCAGTCCCCAAGTTGTGAGCATGTGTCTCTGCGTCCTTGCTCCTCCTTCCCCAGCCCTTAGAGTCACGAGCTACTAGAGAATGAAAGAAGGTCAGATTCTGCTCAACGTGGGACAAGGGAACTCCTTCCATCTCCACTTTGGCTCCATCACCCAAATTTCCACACTGTAAAAGACAAACTTTCAGGGTGCAGGTTCTGCAGGAAGGAGCACCAGCCCTAGAGGCATGAGTCTGAAGGACTGGCTACCAGAGTCTGGCTCTAAACAACGGCAAGAAGATGCCAGTAGCCAAAAATCACTTGAAAAGGAGAGGGAAAGGGTTCAGCTTGCCTTGTGACAGCTCTGCTTGGCCCTGGATGCAGGCAGGGACTCTCCTTAGAGCTGGAGGACCATGCTAGGGGCTAGCTGCAGAGCTGATTTTTGATTTTGAGGACATCCTTCCCCAGCCTTCTCAGTGCTCATGTTCTTGTTCACTTTATTCATAGTCCCAGCTTCCCACCTCCTCCATCTGCCAGATGTAGCCAGGGAGGAAGAACCAGGCGTCTCCAAGCCTGCCCCCAGCACATCTGGCGCGGGGCCCCCAGGGCTGCGGGGCGGGCAGGGGGCCCCGTCCCGCAGCGTGTGCTGCCAGCCCCCTCTTGCGCTGCCGCTGCAGAACGGCCTGGGAGAGGCACAATGGAGCCAGAGGCTTTTGTGCAAGAGGTTGCTGAGATCCTGCTCCACAGGGAAGCAAGGCTCAAGCTTTGTAAGCAAAAAGGTCGGAAGAAACAAACTCTAGAACAACCACAGGTCAACACAGACACCCCCATATCACAGACCTGTGCACGCACCAAGTTACACGCGGCCACAATGGCCAAGGCAGGTTGGCACCTCTATTCATTGCAATTCCCAGTAGCCCAGGAGATTCAGCCAAAAGCAGAAGATCAAGTGGGACACAATTTTCTCTGATGGAAAAGGAGACGATCTTAATATCACGTAAGGCACTGCATGGGAGGGCTGGTTGGTGGATTTCTACATCTTCCCCAACAGCAAGGCAGGGGAGGCAGGTTTAGCTTGGGAGAGAAGGAACTGGAGAGGTGGCCACAGAAATGACCACTCCAGCTGTGACTCAGCAGAGAAAGGAAAACTTGTCTCCCTCTGACCAAGACCGAAATTGAAGGCTGGTGCTGGGAAATATCTGAACCTCACCCTGTAATGCATGGCTGGGGACAGCAGCTCCTTGCACAGGAGCCCCAAAACAACCCCATCACATTCCTCATGTGTGGGCACCCCCCAGGAACAAGGCTGGGCTGGAACAGTTTGGGGCCAGAGAGGTGGTGCCAGCTGAGATCCCACTCCGGTCCACAGCACAAGTGTAAGGTCAGTGTGGGACCCAGCACGGAGACCTTGGCATCTACATGCCTGAACAGTTTATGAGCTTCAACACAAAACCCTCACTGGGGAGATGAGCAAACAGAACTAAACATGGTAATTTATGCACTCCATGAAAAAATATTAGTTAATCCAAGCCAATGAGATTGTAAAGCCTGATAACTGGTCTGGCTGGTGCCAATATCTATCGCTAGCAGTAGTCATGTTTTTTGTCTACACTGTTGCCCTAGGCAGTGAGATGCAGCAGCAACATGACAGCTCCCAACCACACATGATAATTTAGGAGAGAAAATATCTTATTTCAACTCCAAACCAGGACAGAGCAGTTTAAAAAAAAATCAAGACAACTTGCAAAAATTGATTTAGATAGCAGTGACACTCTGAAGAACTTATTTGCAAGTCTGTGTTGTGCAATTTGAGATAAAAACTCTTTAATGAAATGAAGGTGAGCACTGCTTGTTTGCTTTGTAACACCACTGCTGTGCATACATACCAACAGGCCAAAGCAAACATTGAGAGACAAGTGATCCCCCTTTAAATATATACCTTCACCCAGTGCTGGGTCCCAGTGGCTGCTGCCCTTTCACTTGCAGTCAAGCGTAAGTGCTTGGATTGTGGCTTCAGAAGCCAAAAACTATCCATTTTTTAAATTATGTAAGCCAGATAAAGCTGTCACTTTGAATCATAGCTTATCGGGGGGGTGATATTTGGGTTTTCAGTATTGAGGATAGCTGTTGTGAGTTTTTGCATTCCTTTGTTCAACATGTTCAAGGAGAGAAATGTCTCTCTAGACTCTCATGCCCACTTTGAAGTGCACAGAGGCCCGTCGCCTCCCGCTCCCTGAGCTCCAGGGAGATGGGGCTCACCATTCCCATGACATCCAACTGCAGCCATGGAGGAGAAGGGGGCTCGCTTGGGGCTCAGCCCGCAGGAAGGCAGCACTGCTTTCAAACACGCTGTGCTGCTCCTTCTCCTTGTTTTTCAATTGCATGGCGAGGATGTTAATGAGTGTCTGAGCTATGGCAGGCAAGCCCAGGGCATTTCAAACGTGGAAGAACTTCACAGAGAAATAATCTGCATAAAATCTGAGACGCCATTATTAAGAAGGAGGAAAAGAAAATGCAAGCAGAAAGCATCCTCTCTCGGCAGCCAAGAGTGGCAAGAGAAGAATGGCCCTACAGAGAAAAATTTATTCATTTGATCCATTATTTATATAAAGTGTTCTTTGTAAACCTGATTTCCCATCACCCTGGATGACAGCAGGGGGAAGACAGGAAAAGAAGAGGCCCAACTTCATACTTCCAAGGGAAAGACAGCCTGTCTGGGCACTCTGTATCATGCAAGTATCCCAGAGGCTTTTGAGCCCTAGTGCCATGGGAGGCCAGTGCCACCCCTGCAGGTAAGCAGCACCTCACCAAGCACCCCCACATTTAAGAGTAGTAGCTCTGGGCTTCTGAGCAGACATTTCCTTCTTTTTGAAGGTGGATTGGAGTCCTTGTTGTCCCAGTGAAATTGCTTAAGCCACCAAGCAAAACCACTAAAAATAAAAGCATTTAATGTGGTGTTTTCACATGAACACACAGAAAGGCAACAGTCTGCAACAGTACTGACATAGCATATATAAATAAAGACAAAGATTAAAAATACTTTGGAAATGATAGACTCTGGGAACAGTTAGCGGCTGCTCTGGGAAGAAGCATCCTTATGAGTCATTGCACAGGGCAGACAAACGAGACACATGCAAGCATGACTAAAACTCTCCCGTGCCTGGGAGACAGTGTGAATGCATTGAGACTGCAACAGCCAAGGTCCTAGGGGCCCAATCTGTCAGCCACCACCATCCACAGCATGGCAAGCCCAGCACCACAGACTAAAGCCCAGGGCACTGAACCCCTCCTGGGACTGCCCTGTCTGGAGACAGCACCCACCCCCCGGCAGGTAAGGCACCTGACACATGCAGAAGGCCTGGCCAATGCCCCATAGGTAACTTTTCTTAGAGCTGAACAAATCTCAGCTGTGCCAGAAGCCAGACAGAGCCCCTGAGCTAGAGCCATCAATAAGGGGGTGCAGTGGAGAGTTACATTCCTCTCATCTATATGGGAGCAGTGTATTTAGTCTTAGGAACAAGACTGCCTTGCCAAGCAGTCACCCATACAGAGAGATAGGAGATATGCCAAGTAGGGACAATGGGGAGAGGAGGAGTGAACAAATGCTTCACCCACCAATTGCCCCCAATGCAAGTAGGAGCAGAGATAGCAGGAGCAGACCCAGCGCTGCCTGTGCTGCCACTTGACCTTTGTCTGTGCCTCATCTCTGCTCAGAGGCAAAGCCGAGATTCCCAAGTCTCTGCTAACAGCAGGCTGCAGGGACAGGGCAGAAGTGCAGTCAGAAAAACACGGTGCCCTTCGGAGAAAAGCGCGTAGACAGCTTCAGCCTCTGGAGGGAACGATTACAGACAGATCCAAAAAGCACATACTACTACCATGGCAAACAGCCTCTGCCCTTCCTCACAGCATCATCATCAGTCTGGTCCCTGAAGAACCACAGCTCTCTCTTTGCTGTGACAGAGGCTCCTAACACCAGCAACTCCCAACTCACACATCTACAGTCCCTCTACCCCCTATATTTTCAAGGCACCAACTTGGGGTCAGACTGGGGACAAGAATCCCTGATGAAGTACTGAAAACCACCCTTTGTACAGAGCAGCACAAAGGTTTGTATCTTAAAAAAAAACCATCACAATCGAAAAAAGTGACAAATTCCAGCTAAGCTGCACAGGGCTCCAATGCCCTGTTCTGACAGCTCCAGCCAGTCAGACTGAACTCTCCGCACATATCCCAATATTCACACCTCCTGCCACCAGTTGTTTCAGAAAGCTGTCAAGAGCAGAGCTCTAACTCCTGCTGGCTGCTGGTTCTTAAAGATTAGAAGACAAATATAATTGGATTCCAGAGATTATTTGCTTTGCTGAGAAGGGCTGAGAAGTGTTTAGATGGTCCCCCAGCTGATTAAATCTTTATTTCACAGTAGTGACCCTGTGTGTATCCTACCTCAGAGTGCTTGCAGACAGGTTCTTGGCAAGACTGGCTTACTGGAGCACTTTGGCTTAATGAGACTGCTGACACTGGCCAGCTGTGATTGGGGTTTATCCTGTATCTAGAAGGTTTCATCTCATTTCTGCAACTCAGACCAAAGAGCTGAACCCAGCTTCAGCCTTTTCCCCCAGTTTAATGACTAATCAGCCAGTTGCCTTACCAGCCATCCAAGTATCTTGAGCCAAAGCCTTTGGCACCATTTGCAGCAGATCACAAATGGCTGGAGCCCTCTCTCACCTCTCACACTGTTTTCCTCTTTCACACACAGCCACAAGACTCTGCCTGCTCCAGGCACCCTAACTTCCAAAGACTAGGCTGTTCTGCCCAGACAGCCTTTGCCATCCTCCTGCTCTGCTCAGCTTAAGCCTCCCTGGGTGAACACAAGGCCAAGACACTCCTTGTTCAGAGCTGTGCCACTGAAACATGAAGGCAGGGAGCAAGGACTGCTTCTAGCTCAAGCTAAAATAGAGGGATGAGTTTATTGGGGAAGCTGCTTTCCCCTGGAGCCACTTGAAAAGATGGCATCCAGAACCTCTCCTTCCAGGCCCATCCCATGCTCTGTACCGTTTGTGGACTCCAGCCCTTTGGAAACAGCAGAGCAAAATGGAGCCAAGAAGAAGCAGAGAAGGGCATGCGTCCAGAGGAGGACTGGAGGCAAACTTAGCTGTCAGGATATGGGTAAAGGTCGCAGCCCATCATTCTCACTAACAGGGAGGAAGAAGCAAAAACAAGCCAATGTGTTAAAAACTCAGAGCACAAAAGCAAAAAAATACAGCCTAGCAACATTACAGAGAAAGCTGGGAGTGCGCACAGGGCCCTGCAATGAACAGGGCTCTCCTTGTAAGCAAGCACTCCAGCTCTTCCCAGAGCCAGCAGGTCAGACATGCTGCACAAGTTTTGGTTAGATAGTGGTTTGCCCCATAGTAGAATGAAATATAATTTATATACAGAAAGAAACAAATCCCTGCAATCCTTGCAAAGGTCCAGTTTCAAGAGCACTGCTGTGTTGGTGAGGGTTGCCGTGAGCCTGCAGCACGCCCCTCTCAGTGCAGCACATTTTCTATTCACAGCTTGCGAGGCTGGGCCATCCCCACCCATGCGTTGGTGCAAGGCGATTCAGAGGGATGATGAATCCTTGGAAAGCAGGCGGGTGCGTATGCGTCTACAGGATTCCTGTAGCAGAGAATGAGAGTTGAATGCTTGAGACACAGAATACCATGCAAGAAAAGGTTGACGTTCTCCCCCTGAAAGGACCCTTCTCTGGTGTCAGCCTCCCACACCTTTTGCTAAAGCTCTAGATGAAGCAATGAGCAGACAGGAACAAACACAGCAGTCGGTCTTGGGCTGCACCAACCTCTTGTTCAACCTCCACCCTGACAGGCTGTTAGCACTACCCTGTGCTGCCAGCTTCCCTCTGCTTCCTGCAACAGCCAGCCTGCCAACTCACAGGTAGAAGGGCTGTAAGACCCTTCAGCGTCTGGCTTCCAGCACGTCACCTGCCTGCAGCTCGGCACAGAGCAGACTGCTATGAGCTGGGGCACCACAGCTGTCACAGAGCCTTGAGCATGCGCTGTCACCTTGGCAGGTTTCAGCACACCAGGTTCTGTGCAGGAAGAGGAATGGGGGGTAATGGGAAGTGTCTCACCTCTTTCTGGCCTTCCAAAGACTTCAGCTTCGCCTGGGACATGTGAGCTGGAGAGCCACATTTCTGTAACTGGACAAGAGAGGGCAATAGGAGTAGAGAGCTGGTGCATGAACTGGCATCCACAGCCTTCCCTGGGAGCAGCCTGTACCACCAAAGAGCATCTATCACCCAAATCCACTCTTGGTTTGTCTGGGCCAAGGGACAGCCCTACTGCACATAGGCAGCAGGCTTTGTACAACCTGTGGAGGAGGATGAGAGAGATGGCAGGAGGCACAAGACAATGCCTCAGGGCAGGACACAGCCAGAGAGACAAGACTGGAGTAGAGGCCCAGTGCTGTCATCCCTGCTCGGATGCTACCCTTGCCATCTGCTCTGCTCTCCCCAGAGCAGCTTCTCAGGACCTTATTCTATCATACAAAAGAAACTTGGAACCCTTCTCTTGGGCAGAGAACAGCTCCCCAGGGATTGCTGAAGTTGCACTCAAATTCCCCTCACACACTTCCCCACCAGCAGCTTCAGTGGTGCTGGGAGCACCTCTTACCAGTTGGACATTCTCTTTGCTGACCCGCACAGGCTCTGGTGTGGTATCTCTGCTCTTCCTCTCCAGGATAACTGGAGTTCCCAAAACTTTCCGCTGTTATAAGAAGAAAGGGCTGTTGGCTAGTGCTTAGAGTGCAAAGTGAAAAAGAAAGAGAAGGAGCAGGATGCATTTCTGGCAAGCAGTTGGATGCTGGGAAAGAAAAAAAGGAAGCCAAGCTGGGACAAAGGTTGTAAAGCAGAACCACCCGAAATACCACACCACTAGGCTGAGCCTGCCTGATTGTAAAGGGTTTGGGAGCTGACCTGAGGCCTGGCCAGGAGCCCAGCCTGTCAGAAGCAGGTACATGCTGCTGTAGGGCAGCCCATAATGTGCTAAAACCCGTGCTAACATGCTAGACTACATGACCACCTCCCTGTCAATCCTCATCTCATCTCAGGAAGCAATCAATTCTCCAGAAAGATGCATAGGTCCTATAGCCATGTGTTTCAAGATAACTACACTTCATACTAACAAGGCTTACTGTCACTGTGCTGCCTTTTCTGCCCCAGTAGATCTGTGTTGTTTGGCAGGCAATACTTTGAAGAGTCCCTACCCTTTGAGGGTCTCACTCAAGGCAGGGCAAGGCAGAAGCAGAAAGCAACATTAGAAACTCACAGCGGAGAGCCAGGGTCAGAGGCTGCTTTACCTTAATGAGGCCGCTGAAGGAGCGCGAGCGGGTGCGCCGCGGTGCTGGGGATGTGGGCACATCGGAGCCAGGAGTCAGAGCTGTTGGATGCTTATTAAACTAGGAGGAAACATGAGGGCAGTATGTTAGCCCAGTTACACCTGTCCCTTACTACTGTGTGCTGCTCTACCTGCTGTCCCAGAACTCAGTTTGTATCTTTCACCCCCCAGAATGGAGGAGCAGTTCAGAGCTGAGGAAGGAAGAAAGCAGAGGAAGGCCACACCTTCCACCCAGGATTACAGGGAGTTTGGGTGCAAAGCTGCTTTGTGCTGGCCACCAGATTAATCAAAAGCAGCAGATGTTGGGACCAGAAAGAAGGCTGGGCAGCAGCTGGAGGCTGGCAGCCACGACTGGTGCTAACCATATTGACCAGCCTGTCTGGTGCAGCAAGTTGTCTGAAACCAAGAGGAGACCAGTTTGTCCACTCTCTGCAGGCAACAGGGGAAGAAACTTTTCCCTTTCTGTGGGAGGAAGCTCAACAAGGCCATGCTCAGGGCTGGGAAACTGCTGGCTAGCAAGTCCTTAGCTTGAAAAACAGAGCTCAAAAGCGCTGCTTGGTACAGCAACATCCAGGACACCTCCTCCTCCTGTCTTCTTACAGCTCTGCCCCTTACACAGCCCAGAGCTCACTTTCCCCAGCCTGCCCAGGATTAGGAGCAGCTCTCAAGAAGGCCCTGTCTTTAGCCCTGTGCCCAGGATTGTGCTGACAAGCACACCCCAAGATATCTTTCCTCCCCACACTACCTGCCGGATAAGCTTCTTCTTCTTTGCAGAGTCAGGCATATTGTGGACGTGGCGGAAGAGCTCCTTCAGTGCCTCCTCTGTGCGCTGCTGGGTCTCCTCCTGATGGCAAGAGTCCAGCCGGCTTCGCTTCTGAGACTTGAGGGGCTGCAGCTCCTTGGAGCCAGAAGACGTCAGCAAATCCAGGTCATCCTGGGAAAGCGGAGACAGCAGTCGCTCGCCATGCTTTAATCCCAACGAGCCACCCATCTGAGCCAGGCTAGGAAGAGTCTCGTGAGCTGCCTCAACCCCAGTGAATGCACAGGGCTGTGTTTTCCCTACCCCTCTGCAGCAGCACTGCATCAGCAGGCCCCGTGCCAGGAAGAGGTGACAGCAATACAAAGGTGACCCCGTTGCTTCTTCCCTCTCCTCCCAGATGCCAGCTGCAGAAGCCCTTCCAGGCTTGAGAAGGGTCAGTGCAGCTCCTTGCCATGCATCTTCCCTCTTCTGCAGCTATATGAGGCAGGGAAGCATTTGCTGGCAAGACACAAATGTTGTCCCAGTGGCAGCAAGTAGCCTTTATCTCAGCACTTCTGCCAAGCATCCTGGCCATGGCAGCAGGCATGTCTGTCTGTTTGGAAAGCACAGCCCTGTGAAGGAGCAGGTGCTGCATGTACTGGGTACAGGGAGCAGGTTTGCTGCTAAACAGGGGCTCGTAGCTTTCTTTCCCTGTGCTTTTGATTAACAGATGCTTCAACTCTGTCCAATTTCCCTAATGCAGCCGCCTGCACTACCACACCATATGCTTCCCTTGCTCCTGCCCTCTGACAGATCCTCTTTCATGACTTGGTTTGTTTTCAGCCTCTATCACTCACAAAGATCCCTTCATAGCATCACAGCCTCTGCCCTTTCATGGAGGGCAGGCGCTGCATTTGCTGGCCTTACCTTTGATGTGTGGGCTCTGGATCCCAGATAGTGTAGCCTGGCACACTCCCGGATGTACACCGGAGCCTGTGACGATGAGCAGAGAACAGGCCAAATGTATGTTTAGCATCTTCGGCCTTGGGGCAACAGTGGCTCCAGCAAAAGCTGCTTTTCAACCATACCACACAAGCCACTTGTATCAAGACTCAGTCATTCTGGGCAAACAACGCCATGGAATTTCATGTCCCCAGTTCATGCAGACTTTCAGCACAAGTGGAACTCAGAGTAGGAAGAAGTTCCTGTGGAACCCTGCTCTAAGTAATTCCCCCAGCTCTGAGCTGGCCAAACTGGGGCCTGACAAAGGTAGAAGGGGAACTCTCCACGGGAGGACTCTGCAGCAAGCAGATGCCTCCAATGACCAGGAAGGTACTGAGAAGTCAAGAAACTGTCTGTTGTACAAACATTTCCTCGGAGGAACTGCTGAAAGCCCCATACTCCTGACTGTCCTACCACAGCACTCTGCTCAGAGCTGGACAGTGCCTGTAACAACAGTGGGCTGATGACCATCTGCAGAGAAGTTCACAACAAAACAACCTGCAACCTGTATTCTGCTCTTGGCAGCGCTCAGGCAGGACAAATCCCTTCCATTTCCTTATTCTGCCAGAACCCGAGCGCAGCACGGTGTGTACCTGCCCTCGGGAGCCAGGTTTCCTGCCGGGCAGCAGGTGCTGGTGTCCAGCAGAGGGGAGTGTTACACTGCACCGTGCTGCTGACCTGCCCTGGCAAAGCCACCTCCAGGGCTGCCTGCCCAGCAAAGACCTCCTCCCTAGTCAATATAGGAACAGTTTCTTGTAGAAAGTCTCCTTCTCCTACCTCAGAAGAGAGCCCACAGAATATACACTCAACATGTGGGATGTGTCTGGACAAGGGGCATTCAGTCTCCTGGTGATGGAGGCAGGAGAGCAAGATGCCAAAGCACACTTACCTTGAAGAGTTTCTGAGAATGTTTGATCATGAAGGTCACTCCATTGTTTAGCTTTGTGATATTTTCCTGAAGGTCGTTTGCTGTCACCTGGCAAGGGGACACAGCCAAAGGCGCATCCATTAGAAGGGGAGGAGGAGGGGTTTCTTCTGGGACACAGACACATGGTGCCACAGCAGGAGACCTACTCTGAGGTGACTGGCAGGCAGGGCTTATAGCACACCAACAAGCAGAGCTCACAGAGCCAAAGTTGCTCTGAGAGGAGAATCAGATAACTCTGTGGCCAAACAGTTCACCAGCAGCATAAGAAACCTTGCAGAGAGATCTGCAAGGTTTCTCTGGAGCTGACTTTCTAAGAAGAAGCATGACTGTGCTGTGCTTTCAATTTTACTGAAAAAGAAGATGCATAAGTTGCAAATGAGACCCATGGCAGGTCTGGGCTGAACTCTGGGACTGAGTCCTGCCAGGAAGCTCCCAAATCTCCATCACAGCCTCACATCATTGTGTCAATACTTAACTTTCTCATCTTGTTTTTTCCCCTGCCAAGCCTTTGCTTTTTACCTTGCAATATCCCACCCACAGACACTGAGGCATTGCTCACATTTCTGGGCCATAGGATGTGGGGTGCAAACATGAGGGCAAGATTGTGGGCAGACATCTTGTTCTTGTCCTGCTTCTTGGCGGTCTGGTAGAGCAAGTCCAGCAGCAGTTTGAGCAGACTGCGGTTGGGAGCAGGAAGGATCAAAAACAGCAGCTGGAGGGCTTCAATTTGGCGCTCTTTGTCTG
This sequence comes from Melanocharis versteri, assembly GCA_013397845.1. Taxonomy (NCBI): domain Eukaryota; kingdom Metazoa; phylum Chordata; class Aves; order Passeriformes; family Melanocharitidae; genus Melanocharis; species Melanocharis versteri. Next base: position 100,487 of record VZTG01000656.1, on the reverse strand, counting down.
GAGTGCTGGTCTTATTCCCCTTCTCATCAAACAGCGTCAAGTCTGCCAAGTCACAAGGCAGAACATGAAGGACATACATTACCTTCCCTCAGAGCAGTCTGTTGCAACTGCTTATCCTTTCCTCTTCATATGCAGATCTCCTACAAACCCCTGCACAGTTCTTGGCCCTCCATCTCTCTTCCCCCCAGCTCCCAAGCTCCCCACTTGATGTGTTAATCTATGCTACTCCTCCCACAGAACAACAGAGCTGCTAAGAGCTGTGATGGCTTGAAGGCAAGATGGAAGAAGTTCACATAAGGTAGTTCAATAACAGTTATTAAATACATAGAAACCACAACTTGCTCAGAACCCTGGACATAAAACAGATGGAGACCCAGGTTATCACTGTGGGCTTTACCCCTGTGGTATCTGACAGAAGAATGGTCTAGACAGACTTGGTCTGATTCGTTAATCAGCTCCAATCTTTCCATCACCAGGCTGAGATGGCAGGAAGATTCCTTCTTACCCTGCCTTTAAGGAATACACTTCACAGCCTAGCGTGCTTTCTAGGAGGCCAGTTCCAGTCCTTCTGCCCATCACTGCCTCTTGCTGCTCACTCACCTGCAATTTTGAGGTGGGCATGGAAGTGCTTGTGTGTCAGCAGCGGCTCTGGTAATTCACCCAGGAACATCTTAAGTAGAGTGGCCACATCATTGGAATGAAACTCCCCAGAGTCCAGGTCAATATCTGTACCACTGTTCAGGGCATCCTTTAGGATCTGTTGCCTGATGCTATTGCCAGGCACTCGAAACAAGCCTTCTGCTCTTAGATCTGCTCAGCAGAGGGGAGAAAAAAAGCACTGAATAATCAGAGGCTGATTTCCCACCTTCTTACTAAAGCAGTTTCCTCCTCTTTCCAGAGTTTGACAGCAAAACTCAGTGAACTGCATTCAGAGACATGACTTCAAGCTGGCTCCCATCAGTAGAGAAAGTCCTTGCACAGAGGGAAATAGACCAACATATCTGCTAGGCAATTCTGGGGAACAATTGCCCAGTGCAGTCCCGAACCCCTGCTGCTGGAGAGCTCAGAGCTTGTCACTCTGTCTGCAGCAGAGACCTGAGGTGGGCCAGACAGATACACATTGGGATAGGAAGACAGCAAACGGAACCACTTACTTTTGTGCAGATACTCGATTAGCTGGGAAACCTGTGCAATGCCTTCTTCTGTCAGCGGTGAGCCAAACACCACCCCTTTCTCTGCAGAACAGAAGACAACGTGTTCAGGCAGCTCAGAACCCAACAGCCACAGAAATCAATGCTCCCCAAAGAACAGGATTTCAACATGCAAAGACCAGTGCCCCAAAATGTTAAGGGTGAAGGTCACAAGGACCCTCACAGATGTGAGATATCACAAACACTCCAAAATAAGTCACTTCATCTCACCATGCTGTACTCACATGGGCTTCATCATCCTGCTTCTTAGCTCAGTTTAATTACAGCTTTTATCAGCTAAAGCAAATATTCTCTAGTCCTTGAAGAAAAAACAACACCAGAACAGATGCTTCAGTTTAAAATGGCATAGAATCTGCAAGCCTAGACCTTATGAAAAGAGCAAAGTGGGAAGGGCAGATGTAAGAGCCTGGACAGCCCTGGTGCCTGCCACACTGGCACACTCCACACCATGAAAGAAACGTCCAGATTAATCCTCACTGGGGCTCAACATGAAGTGGAACAGAAAGAAGGTTGCAGCTATAAGTTTGTGGGAGAGGAAAATAAGCACTACTGGGGAGAGCAGACATAATCTGACTGGCTCACACAAGCCTCCTTTTCAGGCATGAGTAAAACATGGAATTTCCTCATCCCAGTGAATCTCTCTTCCATGTCAGCTGCCCTGGTCTGAGTAAAGTATGAAAGCTGAACAAGGTAGGAGGAGAGTAGCAAAGCAATGAGCTGGGCTCCTCTCACTCTTACGAGTCAGCTTCCATCTCATGGGGTTGAGATTGGGCATGAGCTGCCAGCTCCAGAACTCCAGTAAATAACACAGGCTATAGTCCCAAAAGATGGAAGCAACTGAGCTGAAAGGAAGGAGATCCCTGCAGGGAAGGAAACATTAGATGAGAAGTCCATTTAACTGAAGGGCATTTGTTGAACCAGAGTAGAATACTCTTCTTGTCCAGAGAGGGACTTCCCAGGTGAGACAGTGATTATCCAGCAGGACAGTGTTTTCTAATAAATGCAGCTTCGCTCGTGAATGGATTTTTCTGTCAAACACACAGCCAGTATGAGCTGTCCCTCAGAAAGTGGAGACAACCCCCAGAGACTTCACTGGCAGCAACCAGAACTCTGGGCAGCACACTTCTTCCCTCAGATGCATATAGTTTGGACTGGAGACAAGATACTGGACAGACTGTACCACAACATGCTGACTGGGACTGAGAACTGGAACCAAGTACAGAGCTGGTTTGTCCTGCCCTTGTACTTAGGCTTCAAAGAGACAACAGATGTAAGAAAAGAATATTCCTCCCTTCTCCATGACCAGACTGCCAGAAACATGGGTCACTTCTGAGAGCAAGCTGGACATTGGCACCATTTGCACTGTAGGTTTCTCTCCTTACTGCTACAGCTGATAGCCCAGCAATCCAAGCAGTGCATTGGCTGGTCTGATAAAAGTTATATCCCGCACAAGCTTTCTCTTGCTTTTCTTTTTTTTCCTCTCATATCTCATTTTGATTTTACTAGCTTTTGGTCTGTCATACTACAGATCTTACTGCTCTGTGGTGTTGATGCTCACAGCATGTGGGAGAGACCTGGTTAACCCTATGCACTTCTCTAGCAGCCTTCCTGTGTAACTAAATTTATTCCGCCTGAAGAATGTTCTGCTTTCTTCCAGGACTTCTGAAATATATGGTAAGCCACCAGGAACTCCAGCCTCCTGTTAAATCAAGAACTTTCTGACCTCACTCTGATAAAAGCGCATGCTTCAGTCTTGCAAGAGAAAGGAGGGCAACGTGAGCTCTTGATCCACACGAAAGATCTGAAACATTTGAGTGCAAAGGGAGAGAATGATTGGCAAAAGATTCTTGTCCTTGAAGAAAACTAAACTCATTAGACATTCAACAGATAGAATCAATAGTGACCAGGAATAGAAGAGGAAAACACATCTTCTTGAGACATGCAGGGCCTGAAAAATTCGATTTAGTTTTGAAGTCAGAAGCTGGTATCTGAATGAGAATTTGATTCTCAAAGAAACTTGAAAGATGTGTCTGGAGAATGGATGCTGCATTACAAAGGCTTAGATGTTATTGTACAATTGCTTCTGAAAGTAAGCAGCAGCAAGAGATTGAGTTTCCTGATGCTCAAAGAAGTTGTCAGTATTTGCAGTTTGAGCAGCTCTGAGCTATGGTCCCTGGCCTCTGGCTTTGAAGAAATAAAGCTTGCTTGTTCTAGCTGGTCTATAACATGAAGAGAAACAAATGATGGCTCCAAGATGAAACACACAGTACATGAAACTGATTTTCTCTGTAGGCACAAACTTCTTTTTCTCCGAGTTCGGCCAAGGAGTTCACAGACAGTGCCTGTCAATGCTGGGAGACACTGCCATTGCAGCCTGGGAGTGCAGCCAGCAGACTTGGAAACATCTGCTAGCTGTAGTGACACATGGCTGTGGAGACATCTGAATGGGGAAGGCAGAGCTCTTGGGGAAGAGAGTTAGCAGGAGACGTCAGGTCTGATAAGAGCAGTGCTCCAGCAGAGTACAGATAATTTAATAAAAAAATTGAGCTAGAGAAGGCTCACCAGCCCCTGCTGGAAGGTTTTGACAAGAACATGGGGGTTTCCACACACACTAAGAAAACACTTTCAATTTGGTTACTTACTCACTTCTGTTTGTCAAGTGGCAAGTGCTTGAATTTAAGGTGTCCTGCTACTCTCCGGGAAGAGGCCGGAGCAATAACAGGTATGAGCACAGTCTAATTGCAGTTTAGGGGCAGCATGAAGACCTATTATTATGGAGCAGCAAAGTAAGTCATGGCAATATTAAGTAATTCTCATCTAAGGGTACTAAAAGACTTGATTTGCAGTCTTTTATTCTCCTAGGGTAAGTGTATCTACTAGGGTTCTTGCTGGGTGAGACAGAAGTGGAAGCCACCACAAAATTCTGCCTGATCAGTGGGGCTGCAGAGCTTATCCTTATGAAACACAATGGAGGAATAGGCTTGGTAGAATCAGAAACACTTAGAGAAATTATATAAACATTGAAGACAGAAAAAAGCCATAGTCAAACTATGCCATAGCAATAGTTCCCTTTTCTGAGACACTCACAATAGCAGAACTGCTCAAAGGAAGGAGAAGACTAATCAGAAGTGTTCAACCTCAGGCTGCCAACATCTGAAGGCAGCTCACAGCTCCTCTGCCAGCAGCCAGCCCGTCTAAGCTGGGAAACCAGAGCTCAGGAGGAATGTGAGGGGTCCAGATGGAGGCTGCTTCTGTCTAGATGAGTGAGAAGGTTAAACTGAATTTATCAGGAGAACCAGACTCCTCTTGAATGTGGGCAAAGGTGGGAGAAGACACATACACACCTAGAACACCCTTTTAGTTTCAACAAAACAGAGTGGTAAACACCAGCCACTGAAGAGGAAAGCATCTGAACAAAACCACACTCAAAAGAAGACTTCTGCGAAGGGCCTGAGGCTAATGTTTTACAACCAAGACAGCTGAACTTGAGAGGAGAGAAGATTAGAATTGTCAGTTTAGCAGAAGAGAACTCCAGTGGAATGCTTGTCTAAGAGAAAAAGAGAGATATGTCACTTCTCAGAGCTGAAACTGGTTTTTATCAGTCAGTCTGCAGAGCTTTGTCACTGACTCACTGGACTGGGATGTGGATCAGAGCAGCACTAGCATTTGGATGGAAGATGCTTACAGATTTCTGAGCTGCACAGTGGGCAGCTGACCCACTGAAGTCAACCTGACATCCACCACAGCAATAATCCCAGAAGAAGGGTATTCTCCAAGTGCAGGGCATTTCCAGGATCAATTTCCTGGCCTGTTTTGCTCCTTTCTAGAAGTGGCATCCCCAGAGATTATGAAACCATAGTATTAGCATTTCACACAAGCCCAAAACTATGGGCTGAAAGTTTTGTAAACTAAGTGTAATAAATTATGACAGCATTACTCTAAAGGTGGGCACCAGACTTCATGCCATCCATACTCACCCTTGCGCTTCAGAGACATCAGAGAACGAAAAAATCCAGAGGCTGTGCTGTTTGCCCCAGGCAGTTTTGGGTCCTCCTCTCCCATTAACTGGGCCAGCTCTGCCCCAGGCAAATCAATGAGCCTGGTAATGTTGCTGACAACCAGCTCTGTGAACACCTCTGGTTTCTCATGGCGCAGCTTTTCCACAAAGAAGTCAGGATTGAAGATGATCGGCTGGCTGCGGAGGGAGGAGTCATTGCAGATGACAAAATTGCAGATGGCATCACTGAAAAAAGTGAGAGAGGAAAAAAAAAATACAGTAACTCCTCATCACTTTGGTTTTTAGAGCCAGCTGGTCTGCCCTGAAGGAGACATCTGCTGACACAGGAGCTACCAGTCTACACCAACAGCACTGTCTGATTTTGGTGAGTGTTCAGCACAGCACAGTTACATTTCCCTATGGAGCAAAATTATTTCTGGACTGTTTGTACAACACAGCCTAAGACTAGCACTCCACAGTGTGATAAAGACATAGGCAACACATGGCAACACCCAATGAAAACTTTCACTACATCTACATCTCTACTACTTGTTTCACTGTATCTACATCCTACTAGCTCTGGCGGAGATGACACCCAATATTTTACATTAACTTATTGATTGAAGTAATAAGAAGTTTGGTTTTATCTCCCTTCCTCCTCAGAAATTCACCCCCAGTGGCCTCAAAGTCTGAAAAACAATCTAAATTTTTTCATGGCCAGCTTACACTCATCAGTTCCCATTGCAATTCTATCATACCTACCTTTCTATCAACGAATAGATAGTTTTCATGTCCTGGGACTTTGTTTCTAAGGTCATAAATGTGCAATAATGCTGAACCCTCAGTTTTGCTGTGGGTGTGGTCAAATGCTCCCAGGTGACATGCTGCCAACCCTTTGGTTACTGCTCTCTGCCAGCTCTGCACTCTGAGTCTGGAGCACGTGAGAACTCACTGCCATGAGCTGTGCAAGATCAGTCCTTGAGGAACCCCTACTAACTTTTCACCTAGATCAGCCCTTTTCAGCTCATCCAGTTCTTACCTCTCTTTCATTCCTTCATGCCTTTTATCTGACCTCTCTATTCTCTACAGACACCTACGCTTTCTTCATTTCATGGCTTCTCATGTGGCATGGGAAAAGGGATGCACCCGAGACACTGCTCTGCTAAGGGTTATCTCAAACAGGTACATAACCCTACCAGAGGACAGCTACATTTACCATGTTGAAAATCAAATCAAAGAGTTATCAAAGAGATATCTCATGTTAATCAGCACTCCTAATGCTCATACTTAACTATTATCCCAATTTCCATCTACCTCTAGGTCTTCCATTACCATCTTCCCACCAGTGTTTCAAACATTTTCATGTTTCTTAAGTCAAGCCCACAGGCTAGAGTTGCCCAGCTTGCTTCTCCCGCCACTCTTTTACTTAAAGGTGAGGATTAGTGTTATTATTCTCAAGTCATGAGCTACTTTCCTGATTTCATACTCAGCTATAAAGTGACAGCCTGGCTCTGGGAATGGGTGTGCCCATTCTTCCAGGGCTCTGGGAGGAGGATGCCCACCCATTCAGCTTGCACATACCGCGTGTGTTCACCCTGTGACATTCCCCAATTCTTTAATCATTCTTTACATATCTTTAATCATCTTACAAAATACTTTCCTTTCCACTCTTTCTACATCCATCCTCAGCTGTGAGCTCTCACTGGACACCATTTTCCAAGAGCAGCTGCCAAGTGCACAGTCAATAGGGATACTGTGCTTATGTACCAGGGATCACGTCAGTCCCTTAGATGTGGTGTGGCACCTGGGGGGTAGCAAGTGCTCTGCTGAACACCTCCGAGCCCAGAAAGGCTTTCCCTTCAAAACAGGCTTTTCTACAGAAGACTGGAGCACCTTGATTTTCCTCTCCTCACTGCTGAAGGGTGGAGGCCATGCCACTGTGTTCAGACCATGCTGGGCATCCCTGCTCACTGCTCAACACAGCGGTCACCAAAAGTGTTTGTAACCCGCTGAACCTCACATCCATTGGCTCAAGCAACAGAACATTTCACTATTAGTTCAGAGAGCTCAGCAACTTCCTGTTCTGATGTAAACTGACAGTAGCTCATGATAGGAGGACATCAAAGCACATACTGGCAAGCCACCTGAACTCCAGCCCACCTCCGCGCAATTATCTGTGAACCCAACAGTTATCTGAGCTACTGCCGTATGTTTTCGACCTGAAAGGCTATCTCCAGGATTTCCAGGATGTGTGATCAGAATAAGAGAACAGAAGATGGGACTCAGGCTCCACAAGAAGAAAGATACTTGCTGAAAGAAGAGGAAACGAGGCTCTCAGCAACTCTTGCATCGTGAGAATCCACACCAAACCCCCTCCCCTTGCCACTGCTCTCCACGGATGCCAAAGACGCCTTCAAGAGGATGGAGAGGAAGAAGGTCTGCAAGGCAGACTGCAAGGCAATCTGCCAGGTCATCTAAAATTTTAGAAAGCTCTTAAAGGTTCCCAGCTGCCTGGCTCAGTGGCCTAGCAAGCACACTGCCGACTCCAAATGGGGGCCACATTTTGCTGAGCACCTCCCAGCCTGTTTTTCAGCAGTTTGTTATCTGCAATAAATCAAGACCAAAATGCAACAATTCGGTATCAGCTGCCAAAAAGCAATTGCCAATTGATCTGATCATATTCGCATTTCATTGCATAGGGCTACAATGCACAAACAAGTGCCAGTTCTGCCCATAATGTGGAGCAAGCCCTTTGCCTGAAACCCATGACAACTCATTCTGTGGCAATACAGATCCTGAGAAGGGTTAATAGCAAGTGTATAGGCCCAGTGACCCTGCCTGCAATGATCCGTGCACTGTTATTCACTCACTAGCAGTTTTGTTTCCCCACAGAGAAGATATGCAAATACTTTGCAGCAGTTACATCAAGCATCACAGATTATCTCTTCCCTCTGACAGTTAGATATCTAGATTCACAGAAAGAAAATTAAACAATTTTGTCAACTAGCACTGACTGATATGACTTCATCTCACAGGCTGTGTTAGAAGTTGCACAAAGTCTAACAATATTTAATGCAAAAATAAATAGAAAAAGGAAGATTTCTTACATGAGTGCTGAGAGCTTTTGAAGAGGCATTAGGAAGCAGAGACAGGGAAAAGAACTTGCTCCTTGTTTCCAGCAACAAAAGAAACCTGCCTGTCCCAGCACAGCCTATGCAAATTCCACGCATGCTACGAGACACAAGGGCGCATTATTGGGTCTGAAAGGCCCCCTTGGCACACACTGGGCATCAGCCTTCACACAGGGACAAAACAGAAAAGAAAAGCTGGACAAATTGATTCATGTCTCTTGCCAAAGGCTGCGTAGCTGGAGTTTAACTGCAAATAATTCCTACATAGAAACCAGGGTTTTGAATTAGGACCAGCGTGGTATTAAGTGCTTTCCACCTGTATCCAAGAGGAATCCACAAAATAGTTCCAAGTCTACCCTGTGTTTACCATGAGTAAAGCCATGCAAACACATTCCCAACAGCATCCAAGCACAACCGATGTTACGGCACTGGCAGGACAATAGCCAAGTCCCTTAACTGCACAACCCTGTGCCCAGAAACCTTGCTAGAAACACCCTTTGCGCCTGCCTTTCACACTTTCAGATCCTTTCAAAGACAAAGCACGTAGATCGGCCCCTCAGAGCTGGAAACAGCACCTGGCCATTGCTCCTTGCTACCATTGCTGTGCCAAGATGTGCTGTTCATCCACTTCAGGATTCCTGTTCCATGTTTCTCTGGATTCCCATCCAGTTTCCCTGCCTGCTGCAGCTGGGACCAGCCTTGTGTACGCTTATTGTGATATGGCACTTCAATGAGCTACTTAATTTTGAAAGGTCACTTTATTAGCAGCTCTTCCTCGCACAGAAAATTTGCCTTTGTATCATTATTGCTAATCAAAATGGAAATGTGAAGCAAACTCCTATTTCCGAGCAAAGATAAAGCCCCCACTGGCTTTACACACAATAACCCTGCCAATCCTCACTGCTGCACACACCATAACCTTCAGAAAGAGCCATGTGCCCCATCTGCTGTTTTCAAGTTAAAAAAGAGAGATGGATGTACTCTACCTACACTCACAGTTTATATAACAGCAGCAAAGGGGAGACAAACATGTATTCATGGAGTTTATTGCCTTTTCTTCGCCTTGCTTGCAATTACAGAGTTATATTTTCTATATGCTGTGATTTCAGATTGCTTTATGACATGTGAAAAGACAATAAAATAAAGGCATAAATAGCTTCCTCTCCAGTCTCATGAATATAATCAAATCCCAATGAATAATAAAACCTTGTTCTAATAGGGTTGTGATTAAGACAGGAGATTAAAAAAAAAGGGTCCTATATTGTGCTGAGATTCTTGCCATTCTAGTATCCTTCAGAGGCGAAGCCTGTGATCCCAGCCAAGTCACAAAGAAAGCTGTCTGTCACACACAACGTTTTTGCTTCAGGCATGACAGCCCCATCATTTCATGGGGAGTGGATGGTGCAGGAGGTCAAAATCATGATGGATCAATTAATCCCTAAGGTAACTAGATCCAGGCCAGGGAAATGCCTTGGAAACTAGGACAAAAATGAGAGTTTAACTGCCAAAACCTGGTGATCAAACCTGTAGTGCAAGAGCTGTGCAAAGCAGGCAGATTACCTCACACGGCAGCAAGCTTGCATTCGGATAGGTGAGATGGAGCTGGTTTAGTGGCTTTCACAGATTTGATACTGTTCTAAGTCCACACATGTGACAGAAGAAAGGTTCAAGAAATACGAAACAGAGCATAAGAACAGCAGGCAAGAAAGAAAGAAAAGGAAGAGGTACCTTTGGGGCAAGGCATCAGCTGTTTGTCTAACTGGGAAAGTGGATACACTGAAAGCTAAAGATTTCAGAGGAGCCTGATGTGTCTAATTCAGTGGGCAAAATCCAGCTCCAGTGCCATTTTGCACACTTTGTATGTCATCACTAAGGCCCTGTGCTTCAGACACACCACGGTAGACAAGTTTTACCATATAGGAGTAAAAGGATTAAAGAGCTTTTGAAAATAAGGCAGATAATAGAAGAAAATCTCCCTCTATAATAACAAAATCTTCAGATTATAAGAAAGAGCCAGGCTGCTACCAAATACTAAGAGCAGGGTGATAAGCAGGCAGTGCTGAAGAACACAAAACATGAACAATTCTCTGCCTGGCTAAGCACAAAGGGACATGGGACAGATGCGCACAGGCTCGGATTTCCCCAGGGAGGGAGAAGTAGCATTGTTTCCTATGTTGTGCCAGAGTAAGGAATCAATTAATGAGGATGTCTGAAGACAGTATTTCCAGAGCCAGATAGGAGCCATCCCAGATTATGCAAAGAGATGAAAGAACCGTAGTGGAATTATATGGAATCATTTTAAGTACAAAAGGACTAGAAGACAAATTATTTCCTAGATTAAAAAAAAAAAATAAAAGAAGTCTAATGGGAACGGACTGCAGAGACATTAGAAGTGACTTCACAGTTAAAGTTGCTTTGAGGACTGTACTTCAGACTGACATTCTTGTAAGATGGTGTAACAAAGATCACATTCAGGCCTCAGACTTGGCACCATAACTCTTCATAGGATGACTGATTTGCCTCTGAAAAATGTCAAGAAAAACACGCAGTAATTTTTGCCCAGGGTTATACTCATAAGGTCTTCAGGGGCAGAGTCCTTTTGTGACGAGTACACAGAGCACAGCACAGTGGATGCCAATCCTTGCCTACTGTCTCTAGCCTTGACACAAGTAAGCCTTATGAAATAACACTGCCTTTTTAATTTTTGCTTTGCTTTCTTCACATGTAAATAGATTACACAGAGTGATTCAGCCTTTTGGCTATGAGAACCAGATAATAATATACAATTTAAACAGGAAGGATCTGGCTAAGAAAGCTGCTGTTACGTGATGGTGGCCTGTGCTCAACAACCTGGAACTAATGCAACTCCTGGCCACCTTTTGGAAATCAGGTATATTGGTTATCCACGTCACTGCTATAGTCTACGAATTCAAATTCTTTGTTAGTAAAGGACTCAGAGTGGATCTTGGCAACATTGGCTACACATCTGTGATGTGAACCTGGAGGAGATGGACCTATCTGAAAAGATAAAAGAGTTGGGAGGGGTGGGGGTTCGTGCTTTGGAAGAAAATGAAAATGCAAAATATTACTAGCGTCAAAGAAAACAGCAGTAGCAAGACAGCTTGATATATGTGAAACATCAAGAAATTTGCATTTCAGCATGAAATTTCTCAAGTTTGACCTGAGTGAATTCTTTGTGATACTTTTAATAATAGCCACTGGAATATTTTAAAGTCAATCAAGCAGTACTTCAATCAGCCATCACAACATCAGAGCATCCAGATGCCTTCTAGTGCTAGGAGGGAAAGAACCAAGGGGTGCCATAGAAAGGAGCTGCATGTTCACTGCGTTGCTCCTCATCAAGTCTCCTTCCCAGTGCCACCACCACAAGTCCAGGTGTTCCCACACTCTGTGATGACTCAGCTGACTACCCAAAACCCTTGAAAAATGCAGCAAGGCAGCTACCACCAGAAATCCAGTAATTTTTACATTAAAGATCTGCAAGCTTGTATATCTGCCTCAAGATCAGATTAACATAGTTGAACAGTGTTAAATAGGAATGCTGCTCTGATTCTCATGACTGTCAATGCATTTGTGTCTCTATTTTAATATAAACTCCTACTGGGAGCAGCAATAGAAGAAGAGCCTTAGATCCAATCCTGATTTCACTGAAACCAGCACCAAAACTGAATCTTTTTAGATGGCAGCAGCTGCCTCTTCTCGTTACTGATATGCTCACTTTTATCACTGTGGCATTGGGAACCTCGGTCACAGCTGGGGACTCCGCTGTGCTCCGTGCTGTACAAACAGAACAAAGGCAATACCCTGTCTTTAGAGGGCTGATAGCTAAATCTGAAATGAATGCTGGAGGGACAGAAAAGAGAAGGAATCCCAAGAGAAGAGGCAGCACTATCAGTCAGCATGACTGATATAACTGAACTCTGCCAGTTTTTCTGTAGACACTATTAAAAAGGAGGGCGAGGAAGGACAGGCAAAATAATCAGGTCACACTGCAGACATTTAGAAGAAATCCAGCTTTTGTGCAAGGGGTGACATGGGACCGAGCATAAAGGAGCTGGTTTGAAAGCTATCAGGCAGGGACGGCTGGGACATGGGGCTGAGGAGGTAAGAGCTGAGCTCCACGCTCTGGCTGGGAACTGCTGGTGAGGCAGAGACAACAAGCCAGCAGGGCCAGGGAGCTGGAGAAGCTTGGCAGTGCCACAGGGCACGGTGTGGCACATCCAGACCTCACTGCAGGGTGGGACACAGCCAGAGGAAGCCCCACAGCCACTTCCCCCCAAACATGCGTCTGGTGTATCCCCACATTATATCCCCAGTGTGCTGGTGGGTACTTTCCCGTTGCCAATGATGATAGCATTCCCTTGCTCTTCTCATTTTAAAATGTCTTTATCCTCTTTACTTCCCCATGTTGAGTGTACCAAAAGTCAATACGAGGCACGGCCCAGTCCTACCTATACCTCCTTGGCCTCTAGCACTCCAAAATTGCTGCATGCACCTCTGATTGTCATCCTTACTCTTGAAGATAAGAGCCCTAGGGCATCCTTCAGAGGCAGGATGAAATGGAGTTCAGAGACCAGCAAAGATACACCATCTAGATGCTTCTCAGTCCAGTAGCTCCAAGCTAGTGTCCAGGTCAGAGCAGAACTACCATCTGTAGACAGCAACCCATAACAATCAGGTTTACTTCTGACATGAAAAATCAAGCAATTACACAAAAACAACGCAGCAAAGTTAACAAGCTATTGTAGCAACCAGTTTGGGAATTCAGAACAACCCAGCAAGGCAGGACGGATGTTTTCCTCCAGCCCTCCCACAGGACGATACCCAAAATTAGTAGCACCAGCTGGTGCCCAGAACACATTTGGGAATCCCATCGCACCATCAATTGGCAGACTGGTGCTTGAGCAAAGCACCACAATTTGAGTACAGTGTGCTGCAGCACTCACAGGTTTGCTTGACTGCAGTTGCTTTTTCTGGACTGAGAGGATACTGAGACCTGAGTCAGGACCCACAGCCAGCTCCCCCAAGTATTGTTGGTGAGGTTTTGTAGTCACAGCCTGGCAAATACAGAGGACGAAGGTACCCAGGAATCACAGCTCTTGGTTTTGTTCACTACACTTCTGTAATTCCACAGCGCTCCAGAGGTGCAGTGAACAAGCTGCATCCTTGCATCTGTGTTTTGTATCACAGTGGTGTTTGCAAAGGATGACAGCACATCAAATCCCTCCTCATCAGCAATCCTCTGCAGACACCACTGCGTATGTCAGAGGCCACATCCCTTGTTCCAGATGTGTAAACTCTTACAAGCTGGAATTGTGATGAGGAACACCTGGATGCATGCCAGCATTTAAATAAGCTGGTGACATCTGGTCAGGGCTGCCGAGGCACACAGATAAACAGGCTGGGCCCGCCACAGAGCAGCACAGCATGCGGCACCAGAGAGACAGAGATACACAAAGCAGCCCAATTAACTCACCAAACTGAGCAATATGGGGGCCTAGGGCTTTTGAAGGGGATCTGGGCTGGCTAGGATGTCAAAAACTGGAATATTTTACTATGATACTAGAATTCATATGACAATAACCTATAGTGTCACTTTATGCAACTCTGGTGAAATACAGCTTCTCTTCCCATCCCGCCTGACAGTTCATCTCTGTCTGGATCAACTCTGTTTCACTGCAGAGCCCAGGGAACTGTGATATATTTATACACTGCTCCAGGAGCCACTCAAGAGAATGCAGAGTGGCATGTGCGTGAGGAGAGCTCCAGGAACCCCCAAGAGCTTGTGAGGATGTTCCCTAAAAGGCTTCCTGCTCTCCAAGGCACGGAGAGCCACAGCATGCTTGTCTCCTGCTATATGACAGCTTGCAAGCAGGGCTGTAGGAATGCCCATATGGAAGTCCCATAAAGCTATGTTTCAACCTTGAGTATGAGCTCCAGAAAAACAAAAAGGATAACTAATGCCATTTCCCCTGAGAAATTCCTGCCTCTGAAAATCAGAGCTGCCACATTACCAGTCAAGAAGAAAGGATGTTTTGGCTGGAGTCCAAATTATTAGAGCTTTATAGGCCAAAAGCAAACACATTAAAAGTTCTTGTAAGCCAGCTGGCAGGCAATTATTAAGCAGCTTATCACATTCCCTGCTATCTATAGTTTCTGAAAATAAAATTTATGAGGAAACTCTAGATGGCTTAATTGCAGTTACCTAGTGTAGAGGTGAAAAAGGCCAGGAGTCAAGGAATGAGGGTTTTGCACTTTGGGGCAAAGGGCCCAATGCTCGTCAGACACCACTAAGTGTAATGCATTACCAGGATGAGAAGCCAGGGACACACCAGACCTATGAAGCTCTGAAAAACTTCAGCCTATTTATCCCACCAAGCAGCCATATTTCCTCCCATTTCTCAGCCCATGCTGACTCCAAGACCCCTGTGACTTGGGAACACAGGAACCCACGGTGTCAGTCCACCAGGATCGCAGTACAGGTTTGGTAACAGCCTGCACAGCAGCAGCACAGCACGGCTGTGCCTGCACCCAGCAGAGCATAGAGCAAGGAAAGGGCCTCGGCTCCCTGCTCCTGCCTCCAGCTAAAGGGCAAGTGAAAATGAGATCCTACAGACAGAGCTAGGTCCAAAACAACTGGAAAATATAAGACCTCAGCTGTGACCAGGGGCCCAACCCAACATACAGAGGGACAGTATTTCCAAGACGGATTTGACTTCCGTGCAACCATTTGACATTAGCCAACATTTCCATGCTGCCCCGTCTCCTTCTCATCTGTTCATGTCACTTAATAAACCAACACACACTGAGGACTTTTGACCTTTAGGACAAGGCATTTGATTTCCCAGCAGTGTCCAGCACTCAGCGCTTCAGTTTCAGACTGAACCGAATGCCCAGGCACCTTTAAAGGAGTGATAACGAAGCTCTGTGACATTTTCATAGGCATGTAAATGTGCACACAGCAACAAGGTTATGACCAGGCTGGCAAGGAGACCCAGATGCTGCTTTGGGCTACGTGGGAAGCAATGCTCCCCCTTCACACAAACAGTCAATAAACTGAAGTGTAGCAGAACAAGGATCCTGTTGTCAAAGCCCATCCCACCCTGGATGGGAACAGGACAGGGTGTTACATGCAAACACACAAAAATACTGCAAATACAACATGGCCTTGAGTTCGGTTCAGATGCGTACCTCATAGGACTTGGACTGAGTACGGGGTCAAACACAAGTCTAGGTCTCAAAGATTCTCATGAGGGCTGTGGAAAATGGAATGTTTGAATAAGATTGTCCCCAGATCCCAGGCTATCTTCAGAGAAAAGTAGCCATGTGTTCAGACTTGGCTTTAACTCTGAAATCAACCATTTTTTCTGCCTGACCCTGAGCAAATCACTTTGATTTTTTGCCATTAAGTCGCGTTTACAGTGAACATTTTCCTATTTCCAGTAAAACACAGATGGCAACTGTGTCTCCTTTCATAACCTGTTTACGATGTGAGATCTTGATGTCCAGTTGTGCAGTGCCACTCTATCAAGACATTTTAGCAAGATGCCTTATGGCTTTTTCCAGCTTCTTCCAGACCCATTGCTTTTTCCCTTCTGCTCATCCCACCCCTGCCATATCAAATGGCCGACATGAGTGCCTGGCAAAACGTTTAGGCACTGCTTGAGTCAGACATTAAATGCATTCATTAAACAGACAGATGTTTCTCTTTTGAAATTGAGCACTCTGGCACACTGCAATCTTCATTCTCAGTTATGAAGAACCAGGCAGAGGTTAGAGAGACCACAAACAGAAGAGAGAGACCCACAGAAATCATATTTTATCGTGTTCAGTAACATTTGGTAAGGAGTTTAGGACAACCAGCTTTTAATTCCAGTCTTCAAGTCAGCATGCTATAATACCACACGCACAGCATGCAAGCTTTACTAGCTAACTTGCACTTCTCTCCAGATGAGAGGAAACAGGGGCAAAAGCACGAAAAAAGCAAGCTTTGTGGTCTGTGTGGTGATAGACCTGCAAAGCAAGAGATCGATTTTCTAGCGCTACCTGTGGGTCACAGGCAGTGCTGGAGGAAAACTTGTACTTCAGGCTTTGCATTAACATAATCGCTTGAGGAGGGGTGGGGGATAAAGAGCGGGGGAATACATCCTAAGGGTAACAGCCAACATAGAAAAAAATAAATCTAGTCATTTAGGCTGATGCAGGCCATGTTAAAAATGCTTTATCCAAAAGGGCATTTTAAGTATCAGCTGTACTGAGCGTACGCATCCCTTTACCAGGTCCAGCATTTTAGGCACTCCCTACCCAAATACACCGCAATGAGCACCATCTCTTCATCCCTCCTCCCAGGGCAATGCTCTGCCCCAACCCAGGCACCGGAGCAGTGCCCCCAGATAAGCAGAGCAAGTGCCATCGGGATGGGTCCCACTCAGCAGGGAACAGGATGGCACCACTGTGAATCAGGTAGTGAATATGAGGCATCAGCCCTCAACTGTATTTATTTCTCCACAAGAATTACCATTCAAAGGATACTCAATTTGCAGCTACACACCACACATACAGGGAAAAAAAAAAAAAGAGAGGGGAAAAAAAAAGATACTGCAGCCTTTAAAGAGTCATCCGACAACACTGTTCTAGCGAGATGCTCGTGCAGTCCTTGCTATTTTATTGCAGCAGTAACAAAACGGTGATGCATACAGAAGTATGTGCTAAAGGTGAATTACGTGAAGCTGACACCGCTTGTGTGTTTGGAAAGCCATAATAACGCGCGCAGAGAGGACAAAGCTAAGGAGAAGGAGGGCTGGATGCGAAGCAAGTCTATATAGTGCCATCACCCTACCAAACCCCGCAACTGCCGAGCGCTCGGCGCCGGCTCTGCGGCTGCAGGAGGAGCGAGCCAGCCCAGCCGCAGCCCGGCGGGGCCCCCGCAGCAGCGCAGCCGGGCAGGGCTGCACGGCGCCTTGTCACCCCCCGGGAACACCCCCTGCCCGGGGCGGGATCTCTCCCCTTGCAGGGGAGCGGGCGGCGCTTCCCCGCAATGCAGCACCGGGAAGCTGCGGGGAGCGCTCCCCCGCTGCACAGCCCGCGGGGACACGGGCACGGCGGGGACNCAAGGAGAGCGCGCAGCCGGGACGGGGTGAGGGGGTGCCCGGGCTCCCGCTCCTACCTGCCGCCGCCGGACGCCGGTGCTCCCGCCGCCATCTCATACCTGCCGCTCCGCCTGCCCATTGGCCCGCCGCACCACCCCCTCGGCCCCGCCCCGCCCACGCTGCGCGACGCCATTGGCTGCGGCCGGCACCGCCCCGCCGCTATTGGCCGGTTCGAACGGGCAACGGCCGATCCGCGCGCACGAGGGGGCGGGTGTGGGCGAACGGCCACCCGTGCGGCATGCTGGGAGTTGTAGGCCGGCGGCGCAGGCCTGCGGCGCGGCCTCCCGCCGCGCGNTGTGCTAAAGGTGAATTACGTGAAGCTGACACCGCTTGTGTGTTTGGAAAGCCATAATAACGCGCGCAGAGAGGACAAAGCTAAGGAGAAGGAGGGCTGGATGCGAAGCAAGTCTATATAGTGCCATCACCCTACCAAACCCCGCAACTGCCGAGCGCTCGGCGCCGGCTCTGCGGCTGCAGGAGGAGCGAGCCAGCCCAGCCGCAGCCCGGCGGGGCCCCCGCAGCAGCGCAGCCGGGCAGGGCTGCACGGCGCCTTGTCACCCCCCGGGAACACCCCCTGCCCGGGGCGGGATCTCTCCCCTTGCAGGGGAGCGGGCGGCGCTTCCCCGCAATGCAGCACCGGGAAGCTGCGGGGAGCGCTCCCCCGCTGCACAGCCCGCGGGGACACGGGCACGGCGGGGACACGGGGTCCTACCGCCACCCCCGCGGGACAACGCGGCGGCTCGGCCGAGCTCCGGAGCCGCCGGAACACTGAGCCCGACAGCTCCGTTAAGGCACCGGGGCACCGGCGGGCGGCGCGGCAGCGGGGACGGCGACAGCGCGGCTCGCGCGGGCANGCCCCGCCGCTATTGGCCGGTTCGAACGGGCAACGGCCGATCCGCGCGCACGAGGGGGCGGGTGTGGGCGAACGGCCACCCGTGCGGCATGCTGGGAGTTGTAGGCCGGCGGCGCAGGCCTGCGGCGCTGCCTCCCGCGGTGCGGAGCGCCCCGACACCGCGGGCCTCGGCCCTCAGCAGCAGAGCGGGCGCCGCAACCATTCCACTGCAAGGAAACTCACACTGTGGCTGATGCAGCCCGAGCCTGCAGAGGCCGCACCAAATGCTCCAGGAAGCACCAGTTACACCGTAAACTGCAATTCCCATCTCGGCTTGAGTATTTCTTATCACCACTCTCCATCAAGGACAAACAGAGAACATAAACACTGGAAGAGGAGTTTTATTCCCTTTTTTTCCCTTTTGTGGGTGAAAGCACCTGCCTTGCCCACAGCCAGGGTCCCTGTGGCCCTGCACACTTGCTGCAGCTGCAGTGCTCAGGCAGTGACTACAGAAAGGCAGAGAACTCAGAAACAATTGAAACTCTAGATCGGAGTGCTGAGCAGACCAGGAATTAATGTAATATTTTTTTAATTGACTAGATTTCAGCTGGAGTGGTCCCTTGGCATTTTAAACCTCCACACTTAATTATCTTGCTGCCAATCATACCAGCTTAAACACCAAAGCTCCTCTTATACTGCTGTCCCCAGGAGGGTTTTCCCATCCCTGCACAGTGTGTGAGCAATCCCAGCTTTGACTGGGAACCCCAGCTGTAGCGTGCTTGGAGGATGTGGTGGTCCCTCTGGATGTTGGGTGGGCACAGCCCCATGGGGCACATTGTCCCTAATCTTAAGCTTTAAGAATCAGGGTGGGCATTTGCAACTGTCCCAGGCAGTCCATGGGACACCGAGCCAGCACTTGGGGCAACTTGTTAGTCCTGCCAGCTTCTCCTCAAGCTGGTATCTGCAAGGGTTAAGAACCCTTTGTGACAATGTCATGCACAAGTGTAGCTCACCGCTGGTTCTGTGCGAAGAAGTTGTATGGTTTAAGAGCCTGCTGGGTGAAGAAACAGCCTTCAAGCCACCTCCCAGCTTGAGCAGCAAAAGCTGAGCATGGCTCCAGGTCCTCAACTTGTGCTTTTCCACGAGTAACTGCAAACTAGTTGTGTTAGGTAGGTGCAGGAGGCAGGACCCACACCACCCCTGACCCTGCCCCATGTCAGAGAGCCGTGGTCAGGCTCCTGAGGGCCCCCAAGACGCAGCTCTGCTCCCTGCCAGGGGCTGCTGCTGGTGGGGAGCAGGCTTGACTCACAGCCAGCCTGCGCAGGCAGGATGACATCTCCTCGCTGAGGGTTTCCATTGCATTACATGATTAATTAGCTGATTAACAAGATGTTGTTGCAGTAGAATCTGTTCTCTGGACACCGGCTCAGGCGAACACTATCCTCTCTGCTAATAAAACTCTTCCGTTCCATGCAGGCATGCACTAATTTAAGCAACAACACGCAAATGAAGAACAATAGAGTGAGTCAGCTGGAGCTCCCAAATAAATTAGCCTTCTCTAGGCCCTGTCTCCAAGGAAAGAAGGGAAAGCAGGAAGACGGATAGCTCTGCTGGGCCTAGAGCCACAGGTTACAGGTGGTGTCTCAGAAGGTGACTGCTGCCTGTCTCCCCCTGTCCTTCTCTCATGGGAGGAGAGAGCATTAGGCCCAGACTGCAGGGAGCAGAGGAAGATGGGTGTAGCTCCTGGTCACGAGGTGCTGCTGGAGAAGCCTGTCCTGTAGGTCAGGCTGTGAGCTCCCTTCTGGCAGGATGAGCAGCAGCACCTCAACATGGTCCTGGGGCTCTCTCACTCCGAGCCCTGGGTGGGAAAGCACAAAGGGAACAGCATTCCTGACAAGGCAGGACCAGTATCAGTACAAGAGCTCTTCTTCCATCCCAGGCTTTTAAAAGGATCTTGGGGAAAAAAAAAACAAACAACCCCAAGCACATAAAAAAGCCACAAAACTGGATTTGCAGCCTCCAGAAAGAAGCCTGCAGTAAGAGGCTGAACAAGCAAAATCCCTTTAGCTTATTAGAGAACTGAGAAGCGTTGCAATTCCAGCATGTAAGCTGCCACAATAGGAAATTACAAAGGGCTGAAGGCTTTTTAATATGGAAGAGGAAGAGAAAGCCAGCTACGTTCACCAACGTGTTCTTTGCAGTGCAAGCAATGGGACCTGTATCCACAACCCCCAGCCGCGCTCTCTTCACCACACTTTGGCCAAACACCATCTTTTGGGCTCAGCGTAGAAGTAGCTGGGCAAAACCTGATGCTCAGGCCAATGTGACAGGGCTGAGCAGCTAAAAAGGTCCAGGATTACTTGTGCTGCTCAGGTGTAGCTGGCAGGAAGTGGTCAGAGCAAAGGGCTTCTCTCAGCTCTCAAAGGTAAGAGAAATGGCAAGGCACAGAGGTTTGCTGTAGCAGTTTTCCAGCCAGTTTGAAGAAATTTGCAGTGAACTGTTCCTGCCCTGCCATCATGCATGGCTGAATATGGGAAAAGTGTCCAAATGGATATGGGAAGTGTCCAGTGGCCAAATGGCAGACACTTTCCACATGGCACAGATTCCCTGGCCATGGTTTTGGGCGGAAGAGCCTGCCAAGAAGGAGTTTGTTAAAGAAAGCTGGTTGTAAGGACTTCATCCTCTCTGGCTTTGGTCTATGGCCAGCTCCACACCTCAGCCCTACCGCACATGTGCCCCACTGCTCTGTGCCACAGTGCTGCTCCTGGCAGCCTCCAGGCAAGCCCAATGTGGGAGAGAGAGCTCTGGCTCCAGGTCCAGGCTGATGCTGGCATGAGCCCTGTGGGATGCAGCCCTGCAGGATGCAGCCCTGCAGCGGCAGAAGGACCTGCTGCACGTGGTCAGGAGACATAGCACAGTTACGCAAGATCTAAAGGGAAGGAGAGGAGGAAGCTGGGCTGGGTAAGAACAGAGGGTATTTATCAATATAGAGAATTCTTTACATATTACTTGCTCTCACATACACACCCATGCCTGTACCAGGCAACCCAGCGTCTTTCTCCATGCACAGAAGGGCCATCAGTCCATAAAACATCGAAGTGGGTTCCCAGGGAGTCTCAAACAAACGGAGGTCACCTTCAAGAGGACCCCCAGCTGTTCCACTCACAGGATGCTGTGTCCTTGGGTAGGGGCAGGTCGAGAACCTGAGTCTCCTCAGGAGCGCTGGGACTTCAGACGGTTCCTGCGGCCGGCCTTGGCCCCGCGCTGGGCTCCCTTCATCAGGCCTTTGAACTGGCCCTGCATTTTTGCCCGCTTCCTGGGGGGAGCAAGGAGCAGGAAGCTGGGTTGGTGCAGGCACTGGGCACACCTAAGGCACGGGGATGCTCCTCCAGACTCCGCAAGGAGTGGCACAGCAGATGACAGGGAGCTCCCAAACTCACCAAAAAACCCTAATAAAAAGCAGGATCAAACCCGTTCCCACCCCTGTGCCCTTCCTGGTTAGCCTCACCTTCTGTTGAGTTTAGCTCTGTTCAGGGGGATGTAGGCATAGGGGTCAAGTTGGCCCTTCTTCTTGACATCACCTTTACCTTTCTGTGGGAGACAGTGACATGGGAGAAGATGCAGCACCAGGGAAGATGTGTGCATCCCATCTCAGTGCAACCCTGCCACCCGGCTATCCCAAAGACTGTGTTGCAGTGGGGTGCCAGCTGGGCACACTGCCCCGGGAGCTGATTTCCCACCAAGATGATGCTACAGACACCTGCTTTGAGCAGTGAGCAGGGACTGTCCATGGCAAGGATAGGACAGAACTTTGAAATGAGCTGGCAGTGTTCAGAGATACTGAGTGTTTGGCAGCTCCTCTTGGAGCAGAGATCCCCTCCAACCTTGGTGCTACTAGACCAGACTCCCAACACAAATGGTGCTTCCTGCCCCAGCAAAGTCCAAGCATCCCCTCACCCAAACCCTGCGACCCCATGGGTCCCCCTCACCTTGGATCTATACTCTGCACCGAAGGCTGGCTCCTTGTTCAGCTGCCGATGGATCCCAGAGCCTCCAGCTGGAAAAGAGAAGGTGTGTTGGAAGGGGGTCATAGGCCTCCCCCTGCCCAGTTCTAGGCTGTGGCAGTTGTTCCTGTTTTTGTTTCCAGCTCTTGGGTGTCACGACAGCAGAGGTGTGGCCATTTCCCACAAGTAAAATCTCTGGAGAGATCCTCTGGAGAGAACTGTCTGAAATTAATGAAGGCAAATGCACCTGCGGAGGAATAACCCCAAGCACCGGTGCAGACTAGGGGCCAACCTGCTGGAAATTAGCTATGCGGAGAAGGACCTGGGGATCCTGGTGGACAACAAGCTGATCATGAGCCAGCAGTGCCCCCGTGGTGAAGAAGGCCAATGGTGTCCTGGGGTACATGAGGAAGAGCACTCCCAGCAGGTCAAGGAAAAGGATCCTGTCCCTCTAACTCAGCCCTAGCGAGGATGCACCTGGAAAGTTGTGTCCAGTTCTGGGCTCCTCAGTACAAGAGAGACATGGAGCTCATGGAGCTGGTCCAGTGAACGATTAAGGGAACATCTCTCTTATGAGGAAAGGCTTAGAGCTGGGCCTGTTCAACCTGGAAAAGAGGCACCTAAAAGGGGACCTCATCAATGTCTGTAAGTATCTGAAGGGAGGGTGTCAAGAGGATGGCGCCAGGCTCTGCTCAGTGCTGTTAGGCAATAGGACAAGAGGCAATGGCAGAAACTGATGCACAGGAAGTTCCACCTGAACATGAGAAGAACTTCTTTGCTAGAGAGGCATTCTGGAGTCTCTCACAATGGAGGTATTCAGGAACCATCTGCACGCAATTGTGTGCTATGTGCTCTGGGATGACACTGAGCAGGGAGGTTGGACCAGATGACACACTACGATCCCTTCCAATCTTACCCAGCCTGTGATCCTGTGATCTTTGTTCCAGCTGCGCTGCAGCAGCACAGCAATATAGGTACATGGTTCTGGCCCTCTGGGGAGCTCCAGACTGGGCACAGGCAGAGGACTCACCTCTATACTGAGAATAGGTTCCAGCCTCAGCTTCCTCATCGTCTGGCTCCTCTCTGAACCGACGCTTCTGACTTTTCTTCTGCAGAAAAAGGCAGCACGAACCCTGCAGCTGGTTTGTCCTTACAGTTCTGCCCTCCCATCGACCCCCAGCCTCCTGCTTCCTCCCATGGGCACCCAGAGACTTTCCAAACAGCACATCCCTATCCCAGACAACTTCCTGCACACCCTCCGAGCAGCTGGCAATTGCCCATTGTCCCCACTGGCCTCTTGGGCAGAGCTGCAGCTGCCATGGCACTGGCAGTGGTTTAGCAAGGATGAATTCCCCCAGCATCTCCTCAGGACCACGAGCCCCATACTCACACTGCGGAGACCCACATCTTGCAGCACATCTGCCATCTCCTCGTCTGCTCCTATGGTACAGGACAAGAAGGTCAGTGCATCATGAGAGCATGGAAGAGTCCTGGTACTGTGCTAGCCCCTGGAGGGGGTGCCCCTGCTGAACCAGCACCCTCCTGATGATATAAGTGACTGCTTCCCCTGGGCAGTGGCCCAGAAGAGAGCCACTGGGTGTGACACAAGGCCATACCAATTCCTGCCACTTCCACCCACATCCCCCCAAGATCCCGCATACAGGTGGCAGGATGAAAACCATTCAGAGACCCAGAGCAAGTCTAGAATGGCCCCTGTCAGCCCAGGCAGTACCTTTGGCTTCATCATCATCCACCTCCTCTTCCTCTTCATGGATGATCAGGCGTCCATCCTCAGACACCTGGAAATCATGGCTCACTCCTCTGGACCGCTTGGGGCCTGGCTTGGTGGCTGCTCATAGAGAAATGGGTCAGGGCCTGGACAGTTCTGGAGGCAACTGTACCCCCAGGGCCCCTGTGCATTGCAGCAGCCCCTGCCCCATCCGTCCCATCCCAGCCCCATCTGAAGCTCCACTCCTTACCCAGCACCCGCTGGGACACATTTGGGTCTAGGAAGTTGAGAGGCTCATCATCTTCCCCTTCCTTCAGCCATGCCTGGCCCTTTTGCCGTGCTTGCTTCCTCCACTCCTTGCTCCGTTGCTGTTCCTCCTCTTCCTCCTCCTCGTCCTCTGAGTCAGCCAGGATCTCCTCCATACTGGTCAAAAGGTGGAAAGGATGATGAAAAATGGAATAAGCCCAGGGGTGCAGCCTGCCTCACAATGCAGAGCAGCCCTGGAGATGTCTCCAGCATCTCTAGAAGCACCAGCTGAACAGATCCAGTGCCAAGCCCCCTGTCGAGGCTGCTCCTCCTTCATCCCAAGCCCATTTTCACCTGTCTCCTCTGGGCTGTGGTGGTGGTGCCTCCTCCTCATCCACATCCGCAGCTGCCTTCTTCAGGGCACGCTGCTTGCGGCTCCGGGATTCTGCCTTGCGGATGTTCACCAGCACCTTATGGTACTCGGCTGGCAGCAGCCCCTTCACCAGCTCGAAGCTGAGGAAACACACAGAGAGCAGTCAGCACCCACCTTCTCCTGCACTGCTTCCCAGAGAGCTCCCTCACCACCCTAGGAGGCCCTGGCTTACCCGAACTTGCGGATGAACTTGATGAAGAGGTTTCGCAGCTTCATACGGAAGTGGCGTCTCATGTCATCTGAAAGGTTCCCCACAGCCTCCAGCTGTCAGGACAGAGACCCTCAAGACCAAATCACTCCTGCCTCAGGGACCCAGCCTCCCAACCTTTATCTGCATGGCCACCTTGTTGACCCTGCTGCCATCTCTCCATGCCTGCCCTAGGTAGGGCCATGGGGCGGTCTCCATGCTTGGCAGTGCTGGTTCATGGGGCTTTTCTGGCATGGCTATGCCAGGATTCAGGAGAGGGGCCTCCTTGCTGCCATCTCAGCCACTGAGATCAAAGTTGTTTCCTTGGCTTCCAGGCAGAGTGCAGCTGGAGATGCTCCTGGCTGCCCAAGGCAGCCGCAGCTCTACCCCACCACCTTCCTTGAGGCACCCTGTGCATGATCTCACCATTGTCTGGACATGCTTGGCCAGGAGCTTGGTGTCCACCAGCAGCAGTGTGACCTTCAGGAATCCCAGGGCTGCCTTGACCACATCCCGAGTGCGGGAGGCCAGCAACAGGCAGATGTTCTGCAGGAGCTGCTCCACCACGCTGAACTCCAGGTGATCTGCAACCACGGTGTGACTCAGCCACAGATGGCTTCCTCCCAGCACCCACCTTTGCCAAAGGGCTCTGCCTTGTCCCCCCAGCCTTCCTGGTCCTGCTCACCTTTGAACTCGAAGAACAGGCGGGTCAGTGCCAGCACGGTGCAGCTGATCATGGTGACTGAGCCAGTGAGCCCCACATAAATCAGGAGCAGGAACCGCTGCATAGCCTCTGCAAGAGGGGGATGACTCAGGCCCTGACTCGCTCTGTGTCCAGCAGCATCCCTGGACCATTTCAGCAGGATGCTCGGCATGGTCTGACCTCCCTGGGGCCAGAGTGGCCGTGCAGCTGAGCAAGTAGAACACAAGCTCACCTTCAGGGGTGGGTCCAAAGCGGATGAAAGCATGCCCCATCTCCACGAGCAGCATGAAAGCATTCTTGCGGGCCCCCACTGACACCTCCTTGGTGCATAGGATAACCTGGAGGAACACAGGCATGTCACCACTGCTGCCACTACCACAGCCAGAACCAGCCAGTTCCTCCCAGGGACCATGCTCACCTCTGGGACCAGGGCAGTGACAAAAGGCTCATGCTCTGCAGATAGCTGCTTCACGATGTGGAACAGGCACTTCAGCCGGGGCTGAGGAAAGAAACAGACCAGCACTGGTACACCCAGGGACACACACCTGGTTACCCCTGCCACCCACCCCATCCCTTCCCTCCCAGCACTGGCTGATCACCACCACTACAGCCCCTGCTCTTACCCTCTTGGCCGGGGATGCTGCACTCTTGAGTGAGTCCAGTAGTGCTGCCTGCAGGTCCTGGAGGTGGGAGCGGACGAAGGCCTGGCAGGGAGCGTGGGGAGCGGCACACACCTCCTCCAGCACGCGATACGCCTTCTTCTGCATGCTGCGCTCTTTGCTCTGCAGGGACAGCCAACATGCTCCCACTGTCAAGGTAGCCCCTCACCACAGTGTCTGAAGGGACACCAGCACCCCACACCACCCAGCAGAGACCTCTCCCCTGTGGCAGCTGCTCAGTCCCCAGAGCGTGGGTCCAAGCTGGCAGCAAGCAGAAGGTGCCCCACTGCAGCCCCTGCACCTGTCAGGGCTGGGGACCAACTCACCTGGAGGGAAGGCTGGATGGTATGGTACAGGGAGTCCAGGGACTGCTCATCAGCATAGGGTGCCATTGCCACTACCAGGTCCAGGATGGATAGTCTGCAGCAGAGAAGGACACACAGCTGGTTAACTGTGGCATCACTACCACTGCCCAACCAAGCTGGGATGCCAGCTGCAAGTTACATCAAGTGCACAATGGTGGCACAGCCCACACAGGACAATGCCCTAGTGCTGCTCACCAGGAGCACGCCAGGAATTCTACCCATTAGCACCAGCTCCCAGGTGTTACCTGGCAAACTCGGAACTCTCAGGACTCGTCAGCTTCACACTGGCTTTCTCCAGGAATCCACACACCATCTGCAGGGCAAGCACAGAGAGCAGGATCAGAACTGATTGAAGGGAGTGCTTTTACAAGAGTTTGCAATCCACGTGGCAAACAACTTGCCACAGGACTTTGTGGAGACTAGAAGCACCAGTGAGTCCAAAAAGACCTTGACAAATTCACAAAGAGCTTGTGCATGATGGGCCAGATGTGACTGCAAGATTGGGAAATCCCAGACCATGGGCTGGAAAGGTCTCCCTGCCCATGAGGGCAGGAAGGGCTGCTCTCTGGTTAGAGCCTTTCTTCCTATCCTCTTCAATCAGGCATGCACCAAAGCCTCATCAGACTGGGTCTGGCTGGGAGATGCTGGCCCGAGCCAGGGCAGCTTAACCCAGTGCCCCCCAGGCCCCTCACCTGAGGATCTGTGATAGTCAGGTAAGCACGGACAGTGTCCAGCACAGAGCGGCGCTGAGCACTTGTGCCCCCATCCTCCTCAGGTTGGCTGTACACGTTGAACAGGATGGGCAGGAAATTTTTGGCAAAGCGACCCACTTCTGCCCGCTCTGCATCTAGGTAAAGGATGACAGGGGGCTACAGATCAGCATTTCCCCTCCCACAGGCGACAGGAACCCACCAAGAGGATCTGTTTTCCCCCCAACCTGTCTCGCAGCCTTTGTGGATGAGGGTGCGCAAGGCCTGGCACACAGTGGGGCGGAGATCTGGGCGCTCGCTGATGGCCATGCCCAGGGTGCGGGCCAGCCCCTTGAAGGCCCCGAGCACATCTGTGGGATGGGTGCAGAAGCCAGGCAGCAGAGTCCAGACCTGGAAAGCAAAGGAAAATGTGGGAGGCCACAGTCTTTGCCCAAGTCACTGCTCCCTAGCCTGGTAGCAGGGGTACACTATGGCAGGGCTCCCAGGCACTGCTTGTTACCTGCCACTGCAGCGTTTCGTAGATCTTGGCCTCCACACTCTTCCCAGCCTGGGCAAACTCCTGGGCTGCAGAAGAGAAAGAGGAGATGAGCAGAGCAGAAGACATTGCAAAGTCTTGCTCCACCTCAGGGCAGAGAAGGGAGGTCCCACAGAACACCCTGGACTGCTGAGACCCCCAACCTGTTGCTCTCCTCACCTCTGCTTTTCAGGGCAGCCGCCAAAGGCAAGAAGTAACTGGTGAAGAAGCCAAGCCGCGCACCCTGCACGTTGTCCCGCAGCACCGGCAGGAGCCAGCTGCGGGGGAAATCCAGCGTCTCCCTGGGAAGGAAAGGCATGGGTCAGGAGGATGTGGGGCACTGCCAGCATCAGCCCCTGGGCACAGGGCACTTTCACCCAGCCCCAAAGCTGGGCACGGGTAGGCTTAGCAGCCACACCTGCAGCATAGAGACTGAACAGGAACATAACAGCTGCAAAGCTGCTACCCCATGACTGTACTCACTCCTTGCCATCGATCTCCAGGGGCACAGCTTCCAGCAGTACCTCAGGACCCATGGTGCTCACAGCAGCCCCCACTGCCTGGTCCACTTCAGCAGTGTAGGGAAAGTGTGGGGAGAGACGCAGGTCACACAAGGACTGGAGACACTGTGGGGACAGGGCAGGATAATCACCTCACAGCCATGTGGGCAGGACTGGCACATATCGTTCTGCCCGCTCAGGGATGCCAGCTGCCCTGCATGTCCCTGTGCCGAGTGTCCCAGAGCTGTGCATGCTCTGGGCACACATGGACAACAGAGCAGAGCAAACAGCATGGCCCTGCTCCACAGTCGGAGGGGGCAACGCAGCCCGGACAGCAGCGCAGCCACTCCACCTGCCTCTATGAATGAATCTGTGCCCTCCCAGCCTGGCTCACCTTCCTCATGATGGGATGGCACTGCTTCCCACATGTCTCAAAGAAGACCTCCAACACTCGCAGCACTTCATCCCATGCTGCATGGAAACGGTATGTCAGCCCTTCCTCCACGGATCTGGGGAGGAGAAAGGAGACAGTCACACCGGTGGTAATTCAGGGTGCCCACCAGGCCTGCCGGACCCCATTGAGGACTGGACAGAGGCTGGTCAGAGCTCAGCCAGACCTATGGGGACAGCCCCTCCCACATCACTGCTCCTCACCTGAACATCTTGCACAGGTAGGCAGCAGGGGCTGGGGCAGATGTGGACACGGTGCCCACGTCCTCCATGTGGGGAGCAATGCACTCACTCAGGAGGGTCTGCAAGAGCAAACAGGGAAAATGGGACAGCTGTTGGACCACAGAACCCTCAGCCTCACAGGCACAGAGGGGCACACCACTCCCTGGGAAGCCCCAAGGCAGAGCCCCCCACAAGGCCCGGGGCATCCAAGCGGGGAGAGGTGCCTGGGTGAGGTACCTCCAGGGTCTGTGCTGCTGCTGACACCACCTGGGAGTGTGGGGAGAGGAAGCAGTTCATGGCAGCAGAGAAGAGCCGGGGCAGGTGAGCCCAGCACAGGTCTTTCTGCAGCCTGCAAAGAAAGGCCAGATTAGAGACCAAGCAGCCACTTCTCCCCTTGCCCAGCCCTGGCCCCCATCTGCACCTGCCCAGGTTGATGTGCGCCTGCTCCATGGTGGACAGCCAGGTCAGCAGCGGCTGCAGGTCACTCGTGCTGGGCACGTAGTCGTAGAGAGCCTGTGGAAGCAGAAGGTTGGGTAGGTGAGTCGGTGCTGTGCAACTGCCAGCTCTGTCCCTCCCCACACTGGTACCCCACACTCACAGTGATGATCTGGGCATTGAGCTCAGCTGGCAGGCAGGCCACGCTGGCCTGGGCGCTGAAGAGGCTGTGGAAGGCTTGCATGGCACACGCTGTCACCAGCTGCAAAGGACACGGTGTCAGGAGAGGGAGCTCTGCCTTGAACCCACTGTCCCCCCAAAGCAGGCTCTGCCCTGGAAAACCCAGCACTGTTGCAACTGTGCCCCATCTGCATAGCCTCCCTCTTCCCCAGCAGTCAGGCCAGCAAGCTGTCCTGGGCTCTTCTCCATCTGCATCCTGCACTTCCAGGCTCCCAGTTGACAGCCGAGAGAGTTTGATCCCTTTCAGAGTGTAGCCCACGGGGAAAGGGTCTGTTCTTGTCATCCCTGGAGCAGGAACACTCACCACATGGCTGAGGGTCATGACTCGGAGCAAGGTCTCACAGCAGGTCTTCACCACAGCTGCAGGAAAGCAGGGCAGCACGTCCCGCAGCAGGGCAAGGACATGCAGGGTGGTGGTGGCCTCCTTGGCACCTACAGGAGCAGAGCAACCTCTGTGCCTGTGGCACCCCATGGCAAAGCCTTGCCCAAGGCAAAGCCCCCATGACAGCAGTGGGGCTGACCCACGGAACCAGGGTGAACACTCCCCTGACTTCTGGGAACAGGAAAGCAAGAGAATGGCTGAGGAGGCTTCAAAATACCATAGGTGCCCTAAAGATATCTCATACCCTCCCCAGCAATCCAGGGTGCTGCAACCTCCCCTCTTCCCTCCAAGTCCTTATTCTCCCACAGTGGCAGAGTCCCCCACACTTAGCTACAGACCCCATGCTCCAGTGCCCCACACCTCCAGCTTTTTCAATCTCCTGCACACAGAACTTGGCGGTGGAGGGTGCTGCAGGGTGATGCTCAGGGGCTGCATCGCCAAACATGAACTCGCTGCCCCTCAGGACAGAGCACACGCCATACTGCGCTGCTTTTCGCACCTGGGGGAAGAAGAACCAGATGAGTAGAAACTATAGACCCGGGGAGGGGGGGGTACAGCCATCCCCAGAAACAAAACCGAGAGCAGCATCATCTGCTGCTAGAAGCACTGGGCTCTCACCTTGGGCTTGGTATGAACACAAAAGCTCAGCAAGCCATGATAGACCTGCAGGGTGATGGAGTAGCTCCAGGATGCCAAGTCTTGCTTCCGTAGCAGTGTGGCCAGGCAAGAGAGGACCTATGACAAGGGAGCAACAGGGCCATTAACATCACCCCACAGAGACATCTTTGTTTCACCGCAAGAGCCTCAGGCCGAACATCCAGCACCACCCTACAGCAGCAGCCTTGACTCCAGAACTCAGCAGAGCCCAGGCAGAGCTGACATGGCTGGCTGCCTCTTGGCTACTCACCCATCGCAGGGCAGAGGTGGAGCTGCTGCAGGCCTGTGAGGACACGATACTCATGAAGGCTTTTGAGGCATCTGAGAACTTTTTAATAAGAACAGGGCTCGGGACCCTGCCAAGAGAAGAGGACATTATGAGTGTGGTAAGGAGCAGACAGCTGGTGGCAGTGGCAAAAGGGACTGCATTACCAGCTCACCCCAGCTGGGTCTCTTCCCCAGCCTGGGGAGGGAGGACAGCACCAATCCCTTTTCCATGACGGGGTCTGGTAGCTCTCCCTGCTCCTCTGCCAGCCACTCACCGCTTTAGGACAAGGTTAAGCAGGTAGGCAACAGCAGACAGCGACTCGGGGGACTCCACTGCCTCCAGTGTGGTCATCTGGGAACAGAAGATGGGTAAGCGATGGGGTGCAGGGGCTCACACCAGGCCAGCCCTTCCCCAACCCCTGGGGAGGGAAAAGAAACCAGGAGCAGCCCAACAGCATCTCTGCTGAACAAAGATACTCAGGACCTCGGCTACAAGCACAGCACCCTTCTCTATCCCTCCTGAGAGCCCATCCATTCTGCCATCAGCAGCTCCCCCTCGCGCCTGTTCCACACAAGCAGCACTCACCAGTGCAGCAAAGTATTCTGTCTCGCTCTCCTTGCCCCCCCGGGAGCGGATCACCTCTGTCACAGCCGCCAGCACGGCACAGATCTGTGAGCAGCCAGCAAAGTACATCAGCATCTCTAACCCTCACAGCCAGGGAGCCATCCCCACCAGGCACCCTCCTTCCCCAGCCCTGCTCCTGTCCATACCTCTTTGTGAGCAGCAGAGTTGGATTCCCAGAAGCGCTGCACTTTGCTGAAGGTGATGTTGGTGCAGTCGCTCAGCCCGCTCAGGAAGGTGCCGGAGGACTTCTCTGTGGCAGCCTCTTCAGCATTGTCCTCCTCCATACGGAACTGAGCACTGTCACTCGCTCGCTCCAGACGCAGGGACCCTGACTGCAGCTCATTATGCAGCTTCACTGCATCCACTGTCAAGTTACTTTTCTCTGCGGGGGTGAGAGATGTGTCAGAACTGCAAAGCCACATTGCTCCACCATTCACCCCAAAATCCCCCATGCTCCCCTCCCCTCCCAGCCAGACTGGCTTGGCTGGAGCTCATCTCCAGCAGGAATACAGGTGCTGCTTCACCCCAATTGGTGAAAGCACAGGAATATCTGCAGAGAGCTCCTCATTCCTGTGAAAAGAAACCAGAGCACAGTCCAGTCATCTCTGATGGAAGAGAGCATCACGTCCACACAAGCGTGTGCCGGTGTGCAAAGGCTTTAACACTGAAGTACTTCTTGTACTCTGCCCTATTTATCTTGTTCCACCTAAAACCCTAGCAACCAGGCAGTCAGGACACATGCTGCATGTCCCTCTGAGTCCCAGACACCAGCCTGCAACCAGCATCTACAGGAGAATGACCTCCTTGGCCAGGAGCAGCCAGTGCTCTCGCAGTGCTTGGCGTACTTTGGTTTGCCTTCCCCATCATGTGGCCGGTTGAAAGGGAGTTTGTCACGTTCCTCACCGCACCAAACACCACAGCAGCACTTAATGGGCTTTAAGGAGCCTCGCAGGACGACAGGCACCGCATGCTGAGGTGCCCCATTCCGCTTCTGAGACCGGCTGTCACGATGAGGTTAACTCGTTACGCCGTGGCCCCGGTTGTCCTCCCCGGTTTGCTGCCTCCGCCCACCCTGGAACTGTCAGCGGCTCCAGTCACCCTCCTGCCCCCGCCCCAGCTATCGAAGGACCCCAGGGTTCGCCCCGCAGCCCTCCGCGCCCCTGCACCCCTCTGGGAAGCGCTGGGCACAGGTTAGGAGCTGCACGCCCTGGCGGCCTACCGCCCCGCCCGCCCCTGCCCTTACCCGCCGGCCGGCTGCAGAAGCGGCTGCGGGCAGCCAGGCGATGCTGGCGGGTCTCGGGGTTGGAGTCGCTGCTGTGGCCCTTCCGCCAGCGCTTCAGCTTGGCCGCGGCTCCCGACCGGAGCCTCCCGCTCCGCGCCATGCTGGACCCGGCTCCACGTGCGGCCGCGCCCAGCGCCCCCTTTCCGGTTCCGGCGCCAGCCGCCATCTTGAGTGAGGGCAGGCATCAGGGAGGGCCGCATGCCGGCAGAGAAGCGGTGTCGGGGAAGCTCAGCGGAATCGTGCCCAATCGGGGCTGAGATGGGAGACCCGAAAGGCCCAGGGGCAGCAAGAGTCCACTCCACATCCCCGTACCGAAGCCGCGGCCCTGTGAAACCGTTCAGACCGAGCCCGTAGCCACGGGCGAGGAGTCATGCGTTACGTATTACTGCGTATCGTGACGTCACCGTGACGTCACGCCCTGAAGGTCGCACCGCCCTTCGGGGCCGCGCCATGTGGTACGTGCGCCTCCGCCTGGCGCTCGTTCGGCGCATGCGCCTCCCCCCCACCGGCGGCGCGCGGGGCGGGGCGGGGCCGAGCGAGGGCGTTAGTCGCGCGCGGCAGCGGCGTGAGAAGCAGTGCGCGCCGGTCCCTCAGCCCGCTATGGCCGCCGCGTACCGGCTCGTCCTCGTCCGCCACGGCGAGAGCGCCTGGAACCTCGAGAACCGCTTCAGCGGATGGTACGACGCCGACCTCAGCCCCGCCGGGCAGCAGGAGGCGCGGCGCGGCGGCGAGGCCCTGCGAGGTACCGGTGGACGAGGGAGGGGGTGTCGGCCAAGAGGGGGGTCGCGGGGGACGGGAGGGAAGGGATGCGGCCTAGTGCGGCCACGTCGAGCCTAACGGGTGCTGGTTTGGGGCTCTCCGATGGCGGGGGAGGGCCTCCAGTGCCACATTGAGGGTTCGGTACTGCTGGGAGAGTCGTAGGTACTGCAGTACATTGGTTCTCTGGTACCGGTCGCGTCCTGGCCGCCGCCGGTTTCCATAAGAGCGAGGACGCGACCGGTACCGGTGCGGTGAGGCCGCTGCCCTTGCCCTTTCACTGGTTGCATAAGGCCCGGCACTCACCTTCCTGGTCTTCCCCCGCCTCCCCGTTTCTTCTAGATGCTGGCTATGAGTTCGACATCTGCTTTACGTCGGTACAAAAGCGGGCGATCCGTACTCTCTGGACCGTCCTGGATGCCATTGATCAGATGTGGTTACCCGTTATCCGGACCTGGCGCCTAAATGAAAGGCACTATGGGGCTCTCACTGGTTTGAACAAGGCCGAGACAGCAGCGAAGCACGGTGAGGCACAGGTCAAGATCTGGAGGCGCTCCTATGACATCCCTCCACCTCCCATGCAGTCTGACCACCCCTTTTACAGCACTATTGCAAAGGTAAGACCCATCGCTCTTTGACTGCCTTGCAAGGAGTCTCCTAAAAGTCACCTGCAGTGTGGCCTGGCTTCCTCTATAAGGTCTCTTGTATCTCTGCATTATCTGGGGCTGTTGTGCATGGTGCTGGTTGACTTTAGGCTGAGTTTATCTTGCTTCCTCCCTGTGGAGTTGAACCCCTGGGCATTGCACAGACAGATCCAAAGCAGAGGGCACAATACCTCTGTTAATCATTAGTGCCATGATCCATTCATGGGTGTTTTATCTGGTTTCTTTGCCCATATAAGCAATGTATGACTTTTCCCAGGAGGGTTCATGGCCCTGACTGTGGCTTATTGCAGCCTCAAACCACAAAGGCACTTCCTTGCTTCCAAGCCTGGCTTTGCTTACATGTAGTGGGTCCTCAGGAGGAGAATTTGGGGGAGGGACAAAATCTTGCCATCATCTTCCCACACGGGATAGGGGGCACTAGGCTGCTGTGTGAGCATGGTCGTTCTCCCAGGATCGTCGCTATGCTGACCTGACAGAGGACCAGCTGCCGACATGTGAGAGCTTGAAGGACACCATTGCCCGGGCTCTGCCTTTCTGGAATGAGGAAATTGTCCCACAGATCAAAGAGGGCAAACGAGTCCTTATTGCTGCCCACGGCAATAGCCTGCGTGGGATTGTCAAGCACCTGGAAGGTAGGTCACCCTTGCAGGGGCATCCCAGGGACGCCCTGCTTCCCCAGCTGGCACTGTGGGAAGATCCAGGAGTGACGGCACTGCTGTGTTCACAGGCATGTCAGAAGAGGCCATCATGGAGCTGAACCTGCCCACTGGCATCCCCATTGTCTACGAGCTGGACAAGAACCTGAAACCTGTCAAGCCCATGCAGTTCCTGGGAGATGAGGAGACCGTGCGCAAAGCCATGGAGGCTGTTGCTGCTCAGGGCAAGGCCAAGAAGTGAGGGCGGGCAGCAGACCAGCACGTAGTAGAGCCCCCTGCCATCCCCCACCCCTCTGTTCACACCCCCACAGTTGTAGGAACTTGGAGCTGTGGAGCTGGAGCTGCTCCCCACGGTTAGGCCCATTCCCTCAGACTAGGCTCCCCTCTGCAGATAGCCTGGGGGCCCCGGGGCGAGGGCTGGACACGGAGGTCTGGTGTGAAAGGGAGCCCTGGCTCTGCCAGGCAGTCACCACACACCTCTCCACGCTGTGATCCCAACCCTCAGACCCCATCTGCAGGGGGACAGGCCGAGCAATCCCTTGCCATGCCAGGCTCCTCCTTTGCTTTGCATCCCCGGCAGCTCTCGTCACCCGTTTATTGTAGTTTTGTCAGTTGATTTAGTCCTCTGGGAGCAGTGAGGCAAGTGCAGTGCAGGCAGCGACCAAGGTGGGTACCCCGTCCCCTTGTGGGTGTGTGGCACAGTGACGGGGATGCCACTGGAAGGGTTGTGTTTTGGTACATGTGGTACAGCACCCTAGGGTGGTACTCACAACTCTGGGCCCAGCTCTGCCAGCCCCTGCTTTAACTGTACTGCCTTGAGACAAGGGCGAGGGAGGGAGCCTGTTGCCTGGAGGTTTGTGTCTGCCACATGCTTCCCCCAGCTGATGCCCATCCTCATCCTGCTGGTGAAGCAGGTGCTGTTGTGTCCCATCCCTCACGTGTGTGTACGTGGCCTGTCACTGTGACCTCCCCCCTGCCGGTGTTGTGAGCCTGGGCTTGCACAGGGTCAGTGTAACTGTCCAACCATAGCAGCTGTCTTGTTCCAGTTCAATAAAGGAGTAATGCGCAATAAGGAGGTGTCCATGTGTCTCTGGGTCATGCCTATCTGGGGCTGGTGCTGCCAGCACGTGTGCAAGGCAGCAGTCAGTGCTGGCCACAGACATGAGGGTGCAGAAGCTGTGCCAGGCTCAAGGAGCAAAGCACAGCTCCGCAATCCCTGCCCGAGAGGGTGACACCCTGCCATGCTGTGGTTTCTGGGCTCCACGTGTGCCACACCCTCATCTCAAGGGCAGGGCACGCACATGTGGCCTGAGGAGATGAGATGTGTCCCCAGGCTGTTCTCAGCCACAGCCCACACTGGTTATTGGTGTGCTGAGACGGGGCTGTGTTCCAGGCTTGACTCCTTTGTGGGGAAACGAACCTGGTGAGGCATGTGCCTAGTGCAGTACAGCACAGCCACAGTCCAGGGCTCTGTGCTGTTGGCCTCATTGCAGCAAGGTCACTCCATCACTCCCCTTCCCTAGCAGTGAAAACGTGCTTTCTCCTGGCCCTGGTGCTGTGGAAGTTGTTCCCTCACCTGCTCTGCTGCAGGAGCCAGACCAGAGTGCCACAGGCAGCCCTGACTCCCCCACTGACTGTAAAGAACAAAGCATGGAGCTCTCCAAAAATATTTATTATCCACAAGTAGCAAACCTGTCCTGCCAGTGGGGGCCTGGCTGGACGTGTGAAGGTGGGAGCCCAGGGGCTGCTCTGGCTCCACAGGCCCCAGTCCTGCAGCCTCCTGCCCCCCCTCAGGCGCTACGTCTGCAGGAACTGGGGCTGCACCCGGGCCACCTTACGGAACTCCTTGGTGTGTGTCCGTGGGCACTGCATCTCGCACCAGCTGATGGGCACCATCTGCACCCCTGGGGACACAATATGTCATGGTTGCTCCTTCCCAAACTTGCACTCCTCCGTGTGGAGAGGGAGGCAGCTGCATCAGCTGCCCCTAAGGCAGAACTGTTTCAGCCCAGACCCTGTCTCTGTCCCTGTCCTGTCCCTACCTGCCTCACTGCGTGCCACCACTACACCCAGCTCGTTCTCTGCTGTGCTCAGCAGGTAGTTGGACTGCGCATCCCCCAGGGAGATCTGGTTGGACAGGAGTTAAGGGAAAGACTTCCACCAGGGAGCTCGGGCCAACCCACTGTCCCTGAGGGGAAAGGATACGACTTTGGCCAGGACGATGTCACTGGGGCGGAAGCTCTTGTACACCTCTACCTGCACAGAAGAGAGCAGGCAACGCCACAGAGCACCAGGGTGCTGTCAGTGGGGGGACAAGGCCCCCACGAGCAGAAACTGGGGGCAACAGGTATAGAACAGTTACTGGAAGTGCCTGACTGACCTTATCCTTCTCCGTGGCTCGGATATCTTCTCTCCTGAAAAAGGAGATGGAGGGATCTGAGTGCCAATGAGCAAAGGCGACTCAACAGCCTGTGGCAGAAGCTGCCCCGGCCTTCCTGGCTGCTTGCCAGGACCTGCTGGACCCAGCCCAGGGCTTAGGGCAGAGCTCCATCTCAGGGCAGCCAGCTGCACTGCCCGCAGTAGCTTTCCCCCCCACGAAGGGTGGGGGATCCTAGCCTTTTCCCTACCGTATGGTGCCTCGGAAGGTGGATTTCAGCGGCGTGGAGCCAACATATAAGATGTGCACCTTGGCAAAGCGAGAGTTAATACTGCAGACCTGCATGTAGGAAAAGGCGAGTCAGTGCTCCAGGCAGGGAAAGGGCAGGCAGGGCTGCATGAGGAGCTCAGGTCTCACTTGGCCTCCTCTTCCCTGTGACCAAGCAATGGTGGGACACCTGGCAGCAAGCCAGGCAAGGAAGATAATACTTGTGCAATTTGAGGCACTAGAATAAGGCTGAGACCTGCAGTGATCCCTCTCCCTCCATCAGGAATGTAAGGAAACTAATCCCTGGTCTGTGCCATCCTTTCTCCAAGCTGCTTGAGGCACTGCCCTGCACGGTCCCTGCCCCAGAAGGAGTTATGGAAGGAGAGCAAAGACAATCCTCCCCTCAAACCCACCTCAGTCTCAGGGCAGGTGTTCCTCATGCCAACATCCACTTTCTTTGTGAGTGAGGGACCTAAGGGAGCCCCTGGGCTGCCCCTGCCCTGGTGGGAGTTGTACAGAGAGGACTAACAAGCCCAGGGACTCCTCACCCCACCCTATCCGTGTGCAGGAACAAAGCTCAGTCTGAGACAGAACGAGTCGAGGCCGTGCAGTTTGTCAACACAGCGCTCCAGCGCCCCACCTTGCATGTCACCACAGCCCCCACGTTGGGCAGGAGCTGGGACTCGCTGTCTCTCACCACCGACACCACGGGCAGCTGCAGGGCAAGACACGAGGGTCAGCACAGGGCACAGTTCGTGCACAGGATCACCAGCCGAACCCCGTCGGAGTCCAATTCCCCGCTGGAGCCCAGTCCCCCGGGAGGCTGTGCAGCCTGGGCGCACGGCACTTAGCCCCGGGGAGGAGCAGCCGTGCCGCGGCCGCGCTCACCTCGTTGTCTTCATTCTTCCTCTCCAGGCAGCCGGCCAGCGAGGAGAAGATGAAGCCATGACGGGTGTAGGTCCCGCTACCAGCCGCGGCCTCCTCCGTGCTGCACAGCCGCTCACCTGCGACACAGGGGCTCAGGGGCTGCCGGGGCATCCCGCTCCGGGGACCTGGGCCCCGGACCGCTCCGGGCACAGCGCTCGCTCCCAGCCGGCCCAGTGCGGGGCATCCCCGGGGCAAGCCCCTCCGCACTGCCTCTTCCCGTACTCCTCTCCTAGGCCACCGCGTCCCCTTCTCGGGCAGTAGCAGCCCCAGCCCCAGGAGCCCCGGGCCGCACTTACCAGGGACGCAGTAGCGTGCGGGAGGCGCCATGCTCACCGCCGCCAAGACATCACCAGAAAGCCCTCACCCTATTGGACCCAGGTGTCGATTCTGCGCTGTAAGCGGCTCGGCTATTGGTTCTCTCCTACCTGCATGAGCCTGGGCGCGCTGCCTGCTGGGGGCTGTAGTCCAGTGCTGGCAGAGGGTGCTCCCGGCATGCCGTGCGCGGGCGGTGCCCGTGGGCCGGCGGGGCCCGGGCATGGAGGCGGCGGGCGGCGGGCCCAGGTCGGCGGCGCCGGGCGGGGATGTCAGGGCCCTGCGGGAGGCTGTAGGCTTGTAGGGGCTGTGGCTGCCGTGGGGCTGGGCGGCCATACAGAGGTGCTCTGGGGTCGGGAGCGCGGGGGCCGGAAGGCGATGGGGGATGCTGTGCGGCAGGAGGTGCTTGTGCGGACCCCGGAGGCAGTGGGGGGCTGTCGCCCTGGGGGTGCACTTGGGATGGGAGGCAGTGGGGGGAATGCTGCTGGTCTGCAGGGGCCGGGGTGCTGCGGGGCAGGGAGGCCCGGGTTTTACGGGGCTGGATGCGGTGGGGCTGTTGGCGTGGGCAGCCTTTGAGGATGGGGCTAAGCACCGGAAAGTGTCTTGGCGCTGTGGAGCTGGATGCTGTGCAGCCACCGGAGGGTGCCACAGGCCTACGCCTGAGTGCCTGGCCCTGGCAGGGGAAGGCCTCGTCTTTGCCTGGGGTAGGGCCAAATCCAAGGTTCCCCACCCCTCGGCTGTAATGTTGCCAGTGGTATTGTCTGTGCTGGTGGTTGCTGTCCTATTGCCATGGGCTCGATGCCCCGCTGGAATATGGGGACGGCCATGGGCAGGGCGAGGGCTGGATCCCAGTGCCCAGTTGGGCAGGGGAAACTTGTGTGGCTCTGCTGGAGCTTCATCTCTGTGGTTGTGCTGCTGTCTGCTGACAGGGGCCTGGGGATAGAGTGGGTCTTGCTCTGGAGCAGGCTAGCTGCCTCCCCTGTGGGTTCCCTGCCCAGCTGCGGGTGAGGAAGCTTCTCCGGGGGTCAGGAAGGTGCTGTGTCTTTGGAAGGAAGGGCTGACCTCAACACCTGCTTCTGGCTGCAGTGTTTTGTCTTTTACCATACTGACAACACAGTGATGTGTGCCACCCAAAGGCTGCACGGCAGGAAGGTGTTGCTCCACTTTGCACCTGCTGAGTTTCAAGGAAAAGCTCTTGGCAAGCCAAAGGGGAAATGTGGAGAAAAGGGTGATGCAGGCATTTGCATATCCCACCTCTCCCATACCAGGGTATAGAAAGTCTGGGCAGGAGCTATGCCTGGAATGGACTGCTGTGTCTGGGGTCCTCATATCCAGCAGATCCCAACCTTGGGGTCAACCCCACGCTCCTCAGGCAGGGTAGAGGAGAGCCCTGGCTCCTTTGAGCTGCCCATCTGGATGCTGCAGCTTCTGCCCTCACCCTCTCTGCTGTTCCCCAGGGGCTGTGCTGGTGGGCACAGCATCGCAGAGGGATGATCCCTGCTGGAGGGACTCTGAGCTCTGGCACCAGTGCCTGGCACCAGACCAAGGCGAGTGCTTGGCCCAGGCTCAGAACGTGCCTTGGCAGGACCCTGGGACAGCCTCGCTGCTTAATATTGATGGGTATTGCCTGCATGGAAGCCTGGGGGCCCCAGCCCTGCAGATCGTTTTCCCGTGTGCTGGGCCAGATCGAGTTCCTCATCACTCCCAGCAAAGCTCTGGGGCAGGATAAGGGGCTCAGCAGGCAGGGGAATGCCGGCCCAGGGCTATCCCTGTGCCTCTCATTTGCTGGTGTGTGGAATTGTTCAAGGATCCAGGCAGGAGAAGGACAAAGTGTTGGGACTCTTGGAGTGAGGCTGTGAGGTTGGGAAAGGCACAGGGTGGCCTCTGCAACTTGGTCCAGAAGTTGAGGTGAAGGGAAGTAGCATCCTACTTTTTGGGGTTAAGGAGGGACTAGGGGAAGAGGGGTAATCCTGTACCGGCTCCTCCACATACTCCTTGTGTAGATTCCCCTGTTCCTGAACATGTTGGGGAGGGCTGGGATCATCCCTGGAAATGGCCCAGCATCCTGGATGCTCATGCCTTCTCTGGTTTCCTCTGAGTCAGACTCTCCGTGTCACTCCCCCGGCCCCCTCCTCGCTGGGAAAGACGAGATGGGACCAGAGAGCACCTGAGCCCAGATGCTGAGGGGCCTGTGCCCCCTGCTCCATGCAAAGAGACATCCCGGCGACAGTGGCCCCGCAGCCTCCAGGAGCCTAGGCTCAGCTTCTCCAGCTCGGCATCCTTGTCGGTTCAGGGAGCTGCACTACCGGCATCAGCACGTCAGGGACGGGAAATCCTTCCCGAGGGACAGCCAGGCAGCAGGGTGGCCTGCCCACGCCGAGCTCCTGTCCCCCCAGGCGTGGTGTGGCAGGGATGAGGAGCCGGCAGCGGATGTTTGCTGCGGTGATGCGCCTGCTCCTCAAGTGCCTGCGGCTGGGCCGGCGGCGGCGATTCAAGCTGGTGCGGCAGGTGGAGCAGCTGTGGCACTACGGGCACCTCTGCCTCCGCTCCCTGCTCTACAACTCCTTTACCAACGGCGATGTGGTGCTTGACTCTCTCTTCGAGCCCATCTACTGGCTGGTGGACCATGTCACCCGGTGGTTTGGTGTGGTGAGTCCCTCTCACCGGGCAGGGTACACGTGATGCTGGGGCAAGTGCAGTGCTGGGGCAATGGGCTCAGGGCTGCCTGTGCTCCGGGCAAGAAGTGAGCTGGGACCTCAGTGTGTGGTTCAGATTGGTTACCTCTGGCTCTCTCCAGCCTGTGCCTGTCCCCAGGCAGCGAGGGGCAGACGCTGCCCACTCCAGTGACCCAGGGCCCTCTCCTGTAGGTGTTTGTAGCACTGGTGATTGGACTGACGAGCTCTATTGTGGCCATCGTGTACATCTGCCTGCTGCCCCTCATCTTGCAGACCTACACACCTGCCTGGATATGCTGGCACCTTGCCTATGGACACTGGAACCTCATCATGATTGTCTTCCACTACTACATGGCCATCACCACTTCACCTGGGCACCCACCACAGGTAAGGCACCAAGTGGCAGCACAACCTCTCCCAGCTGGACACTGGGGGCCAGCTACAGATGGTCAGTGGGAACAGCCTGGTGATCTTGTTGCAGGAAGCCTCTGGATTGGGAAAGCTAGGCTGGGCAGTGCAGAGTGGGGAGGCAGCGGGGCATCACAGGGGAGAGCAGGAGTGTGAGATGCAGGCTTTAAGGTGCACAGATCTCTTCTGACTTGTGCACAGGCCAAGAACAACCTCACTGGCGTCTCCATCTGCAGGAAATGCATTGCCCCTAAGCCGGCTCGCACCCACCACTGCAGCATCTGCAACAGGTAGGGCACCCTCCCTCTGCCTGGGGCAGCCTCTGGAGCCCTGCTCCTCACCCCCTGTCCCAGTGTGAAACAGGGGCCCTTCTCCTCTGCTCTGCCACCTCCTTGCCCTGTTGCTTGTAGCCTGCAGGGCTGGGGGGTGCCTGTCCCCTCCCAAACACACCACTTGCACTGGCTCTGACACTGGCTCTGCTCTCCTCTCT
Organism: Melanocharis versteri; assembly: GCA_013397845.1. Taxonomy (NCBI): domain Eukaryota; kingdom Metazoa; phylum Chordata; class Aves; order Passeriformes; family Melanocharitidae; genus Melanocharis; species Melanocharis versteri. The sequence goes on along the minus strand of VZTG01000656.1, from coordinate 58,003 downwards.
CTCAGGTGTGTGCTGAAGATGGACCACCACTGCCGTATCCTTCCGCAGTACTAACTGGTGGCACACTCCTGGGGGAAGCCAGCCCTGCTTCCCCCTTCTCTCCCAGTCCCTCCTCTCGAGGAGACAGCCAGCATAGGGATGGGTGATGGGAGCAGGGCCCAGAAAAAACACCCTGGTCCCTGGGTTGGGTTTGGACCCATGGTCTGTCACAGTTATGTACCTTTAACCCCAGAGGCAGCCTGGCTAAACAACTGTGTTGGACACTACAACCACCGCTACTTCTTCTCCTTCTGCTTGTTCATGACCATGGGCTGCATTTACTGCAGCATCAGCGGCTGGGAGATGTTCCGGGATGCCTACGCAGCCATTGAGGTGAGCGGCCTCTCCTGCCATGCCCCAAGACTGCCTGGCTTCCCCAGGCTGAGCTTGCAGAGCAAGGCCAGGCCAGGCCTGGCCATATAGTGACTTTGCTTCCACTGTTCCTCCTCCTGCAAGGCCCCCAGCTGCTCTGGTCCTGTGGGGGTGTGAGGGGAAGGGTCCTTGCCCCACTCCTCTGAAACACATAACTGGTGCCCTGTTTTCCGTCCCCCTAGAGAATGAAACTGCTTGAGAAGGAGAGACTGCAGGTGGCTGCCAACCAGGTGGGACATCCCTGCCCCCCAGCTGCTCCAGGCAGTGTGGAGCAGAGCCGCCCTGCAGGCTGGTTCCTGCTTGGGGCTCTTCTCTCAAGGAGCACCCCACATCAGAACCAGCCCCCATGTTTGTCTCACATGTCAGAGAGCTGGGGCTGGTCAGGCAGCTCTGCTCTGGACACTGCCTCCAGCAGCTTGGGGTCTGCCTCTGTGCACCCAGCTCCAGGGACTTGGGCTGGTGACAGCTTCTTGGCATGTGCTGCTCAGGCCATGGTCTCCTGGTGAAGCTGCAGCACTGCATACTCATCTCACCCTGACCATCAGCTGCAGTGTCCTGACCAGTCCCATGGCTGCTCCCTGTCCCCTTACCTCCAGCCCACTGCTCCTAACGCCTGTGCCAGCTCTGGGTGTCTGTCTCTGTGTGTCGTGGCTGTCCCAGGCTGCCTCCCCCTCACCCTGGCTGTTGCATTAGTTCCAGCTGCAGTCCTTTCTTGCTGTCCAAGCTCTGCAGCAGTGAGGGGTGCAGCAATCCCTGTCTGGCTTCAAGCTGTAAAGCAGTTTGGGTAATCCTCCCCATCTGGTCCTCTTTCAGACATACTACCAGACCCCACCACCCACCTTCTCCTTCCGCCAGCGAGCTTTCCACAAGAGCGTGGTCTACCTCTGGGTCCTGTGCAGGTGAGGGGGCCCAGGGGCTGGGGAAAACAGAGTGAAGCCTGTGACACTGCTTGCCATCTACCTGCCTGTAGCTGGGCTTGCTCACTCTAATGCAGATGTTGCTGCCCTGCCAACCTTTGGGCCACAGAGAAGGAGAGATTTTGTCTCTCTGTCACAGGAGATTACACAAGCCGACCCACTTACGTGGCTATGGGTGCGGGGAGGCAGCCTCAGCCCCTGCCAGCTGCAGCACCAAGGAAGGAAGGCAGGCCTGTGTTCCACCTGCTGTCCCTTGTCATACCTAGCTCAGTTGCACTGGCCCTGGGTGCCCTCACGCTGTGGCATGCTGCCCTCATTACTCGTGGGGAAACGAGCATCGAACGGCACATCAACAGAAAGGAGAGGCAGAGACTGCAGAAGAAAGGCAAGGTGAGCACAGCCCACAGCAAGGGCACTGGCTGGGACAGAGCCAGACATGACGTGCCTCTCCCTGTCCTGCAGGTCTTCAGGAACCCCTACAGTTACGGCAGCTGGGATAACTGGAAGGTGTTCCTGGGTGTGGATGTGCCAAGGTAAAATCCTGGGGAAGCCCCTGCCTGAGAAGGTGGTGGCTCAGCAGCTCTTGGGGTTGTGGGGACAACAGGGGCTGTCCTAGGGCTGCTGGGGGAGAGGGCAGTGAACATTGAACCCACACTCTGCACTGCACTGGGCTTTGTAAGGCGTGGAAGACCTGGGCATTATCAGCCTTGTGCCTCATGAGCCCTTTCTGGTGACAGGGTGGCCTGCCCAGCACACCTTTGCCAGGAGAATCTCAGCTGAGGAGCTCAGCCATCTTGGCAGCTCAGGATGTGGTTCCTCAGAGCTGAGAAGCACCAAGACTTCACCTTTTGGCTGTGGCCTCACTTTCCCCACAGGCACTGGCTCACCCGTGTCCTGCTGCCCTCTCCTCACCTGCCCCACGGGACAGGCCTGAGCTGGGACCTGCCCCCCTGTGTGACGGAGCAACGCGCACCGCTCCTGGCAATCTGAGGCCCCGTGCTCTGGATATCCCTTCCCACAGGCAGGGGAGCACATGGGGGCCCCGGTCCGCAGCTGCAGCTTCCTTTGGCCGAAGTGCCTGGTAGAAGGCTGGCACATATCACTGACTGGAGCCAGAGCCATGGGAAACTATGGACAGTGCTGGTGTCCGGACGCCTGCTCTCTTGGCTCTTGGTGGCTGCAGGCAGCCCAGGGGCAAGGTGGCAGAGCTGCTGCTCCCTGGTCCAGCTGATGGTGCTGCCCTCATTAGCACAGGTATGGGCCAGCATTGGCCCAGCTCAGCTCGCTGAAGGGCTGGGCGCAGAGGATGGCACCCCCATCCCCCAAGTGCTCCCCGGGGAGTCTTTTTAAGACCATCTAATAAATACTGTTTTTTTTAAGGGAGTCTTTTTTTTTATCGCATGGGGGACATGGACTTCTGGGGATGGGAGTATTGGGACCACAATGTGAAAAGAGGAAGAAGGGCCTATAACCAGCAGCATCTTAAGCTTCTCAACATACAGAAGAGCACTGAGGACCCAGCCTGAGCTGCATGGAGACCCTCAGAACATTATCAAAACAGATATATTTATTCCTCTGGCACATGGGTTGTTACACACCACAGGTGTGCAGACCTGTCCTCTCCACTCACATGAGGCAGGTCTGTCCATCACTGTCCCTGGCTGCAGCAGAGGGTGGGCAAGCCACAAGCAGCACAGCTCCTTCCCTGCTGTGGGTGCTGGGAAGGGACTGCAGTGAGGGATGCTGGCTGTTGGCTGCACGCTCCAGCCCTAGCACTCGGGGCAGTCCTGGGCTCCGAGGATCCGGAGGGTCTGTAGCATCAGTCGGATGACTTGGTGCGTTAGCGAGGCGCTGGTCAGACTGTTGGTCGGCACAGGGAGGGGACACAGGGCACTCACCTGCCTGGGCTCCCAAGCAGGAACCTGCAAGGACAAAGATGGTGCCACCAGCCATGTCCCCTACATGCTAGCACCTCCTCAGCAGCTACTTCCACACACTCACCATTCCCCACGTGCTGCCACTGCTTCCTTCCGCACCAGCCTCTTTTTGTCATCCAAAGGCTTCGCCAGTGCCCGGATAACTCGACCCTTGTATGGGAGCAGCTGTAGGACAGAAGGGGCTCTTCATGAGAGAACTGGATGCTAGCTGCCCCCCAGGAGGTTTGGGACCCTCTTGCCCCTCTACACACAGGAGCAGGCAGCAGGGTGCTGCAGAAGCACTTACCACTGTTGTGGGCAGACTGGTGAGGGCATGGGCACAGCGCAGGGCAGCGATGCGGACAGCCTGGAACAGACAGGGATGAGGACAGCACAAGGGGCAGGAGAGGGGCATAGCAGGGAGGAAGGAGGGGGTGCACGCACCATGGTGGGGCTGGAGGTGAGGCTGAGGAACTTGGTGACCAGTGTGTCGACATGCAGGCTCATGATCTGGGGAGCTTCGAGCAGCAGTGGGTGGAGACAGCTCAGTGTGGAGAGCTGCACTACATGATCTGAGCAGGACAAGGCCTCAAGCAGGAGGGGAAGCAGCTGCAGAGAGAGAATACAGGAGTCATGAGAAACCTCAAACCATGCACTCTGCATTGTCACAGCTCACCCTGCCTGCCGCCCAGCATGGTTCTCACCGTGGGCAGCTCTGTCACCAGCACAGGTTTGGGGAGGTGGTTGAGCACATGGGACAGGCCCTTCAGATAATTGGCCTTCACATCTGTGGAGAGCAGAGATGGTTACAAGTAGCCAGTGGAAGGAGGGGATGCTGGCTCAGGCCCACTGGATAAAGAGTCAGGAATGGTAAGGCTGGGCTGGGGGTGGCCACTCACCGGGGCCAGCCCCATGGAAGCCTTGCACCAGCTTGGGGACGTTGTCGGTGAAGAAGCGCTGGCGGAACATGATGCGCACATCAGCATGGCAGCCCTTGTGCAGTACATCCGGGGACTCAGCCATGAGCAGGGAAAATCCATCGGCTGCGGCAGGGCCCAGTTCTGTGTCATTTAGCAGGCCCAGCAGCTGCGAGGGAGAGAGCCCTAAGACAGAGTGCCCTGCTGCTGGGGGTCCCCAGCCAGCCAGGGTGGAATAAGGCAGGTTTCTTAGGCATCACCCAGCCCCACCACCACCTACCTTGTCTGTCAGGCAGGAGCTCAGGGGGTGGTAGCGCAGCACCAGGGCCTTGGTCACCTGTGCAGGCAGAAGAGTTGGTGCCAGGCTGGGTCCCCCGGCCCCCCTGCCCCACACCTTACCCCTGTAAGGACAGGCCTTACCCAGAGCAGTAAGGTGAGCGCCTGCATTCGGCGGGGCCCCTCCGCAAGGCTGGGCTCCATCTTGTTCACTGCAAGCTGCAGGATTTCATCCAGCTGCTGCCCTGGGGACGGAAGGGACAAGCCAAGCTGTTCCTCCTGTCAGCAGTGGGCAGGGACCCCCCGCATTTGCCCCAGCCCCCTTACCTGCTGGGTGCTTGTTCACCAGCCCTGCAAAGCACTTGGCAGCTGTGGTGGCCGTGAAGGGACAATTGCAGGAACAGCTCAATGCCAGCAGCTCCCGGAGCAGCCATTCCTGCTGAGGGATTGCCACCTGGAAGAGACACAGAACACGTTATGGCTCAGGGCTGCAGCTGCTCCCTCTGTCTGTCCATGGAGTTTGGTGTGGACAGAGGCTGGAGGGTTCTTGGGCAGGACTCCTCTCCATGCTGCTCCCCATCAACATACATTGCGGGGCAAGGAGCAGATGAAGGCCATGAGGAGGGCGACCAGGCGTCTTTGTGCCTCCAAGCACTCTCCATCCTGCAAGGGAAGAACAGAGCCCATGTCATCACAGTCCTTGCTGCCAGCCTGTGCCAAAATCCTCATTCCCAGCCCATTCTGGTGCCCCAGCCCCAATCACCAAACGTACCCCGAAAGGCTGAAAGGAGCATGGAAAACTGTTCTGGGGTAGGAAGGAGACCTCTCCATCCAGAAAGAGGGGCACCACATGAGACACGCTCTGGGCAGCCAGCCTAGGAGAAAAAAGATGCTGTGATATGTTGCTCTGATAGGGTCACCAGAGACCTCCCAGGAGGCACAGGGTCACACTGTACAGATAGCAGCAGGGGGCATGCAGCCTGCTCCCTCCCCACGATGGAGCACCCAGCTTCCTGCCCCACCTTTCACTCACTCAGGGCTCAGGTGAGTGGTGGCAGCACTGATGACTGGGATCATTGAAGCCAGCACCTCTTCCTCCAGCAGTGCCTTGCCCGGCAGAGTATGGGTGCTCTCTGCAGGTAGTGGGAGGAATGGAACTTGCTGGAGCCTGCTGTTCAGAGGGAGGAGGCAGGCACAGCCCCCTGAACCCACACCAGAGTGGGGCAGGGCTCTGGGACAGTGGCAGGGAGCAGTGGAGCCCACTCTTAAGGGCCATGAGTGCCAGAACACATCAGCAGCGGCACTGACTGCAGGATCAGGGACCTCTGAGAGCCCAGGAGTTGCCTGCTCTCCCCTCTCCCACTCCAGCCCTGCACTCACCTTGCATGGCTGCCTGTACAGCCATGGCCAGCAGGCACGGCACCACCGTCTGGTGGAAGTACCAGCAGCCCTCCGCATCCTGTTGGCACTGCAGGGCTACACGGTGCAGGCTCTGGCACACAGAGACCATGTCTTGGGTGTTCCTGGCCTCTGTCCCTGCAGGGCACAGTCAACCATCAAGTCAAACAGCCTCAACACTCAGCCCCTTGATCTGCACCAGGATCCTGGGACAATGCAGCTCTTCTGACTCCCACTCCACCAGTGGGATTCACAGCCCAGGTGTGGGTTCCTTGCACCACTGCCATTCCAGCTCTCTCCCAGCCATCACCAGTAACAGAGGCAGCTCCTGCCCAGACACACTCTGTGGAGCTGCCTGCAGCAGCTCCATTACCTTTCTGCACCTTCTGGAGATGCTGCAGCAGGACAGGGACAGTCTCCCTCACGATGCTGGTGTGGGTGGACACGGCTGCCAGGGCCTGCAGGCAGCGCTGCTGCAAGGAGTGGTGGTTGCGGTAGCTCTCCTCCCGCTCTGAAGAGGAAACACACCTCAGAGGGGGACCTGGGGACACCCCACCCAAGGGCAGTCAGGGCCCAGACCCTGCCAGGTGGATGGGGTGAAGCAGCACAGCAGACCCAGCCCATGCCAGGCTCAAGGCACTCTGCCTGCTCTGCAGCTGGGCAGCTCCTTCTCACAAGGGTGATCCTGGCTACATATGGGCTGGCTACCAGACCGACCACAGCCTTCCCTGTGCCAGCACACAGTGCCTGCGCTGGGAATCCCCCAAAGACAGCCACCGACCTACACCACATGGCACAGCCCCACTGCCTGGCAGGACCCCAATGGGGATGGGAAAGGCTTTACCCCAAAACCAGTCACCACTCCTTTCCCAGCCCTACCTGACTGCAGCTCCTCTTCAAGCCTGGGTACCATGCATCCAGAGAAAACCTTTGGGTAGGTGGGGGCCAGGGACCCAGCTGCCTCCATTGCTGCTTCACTGCCAGGGGGAAAGAGAGTGGAAAAGGTGATGCACGGACTGCAAATCCAGGGCTGCTTGTACACCAGCTGTACAGACCTGGCCAGAAGGTGTCTCCAGAACCCAATTTCTCAGCAACTTGCCTTTTTCACCCTTCAGGCAGGCAGGGCAGAGCCCCCTGCTTTGATTGGCTCAGACTTCCTTATTTCCAGCCCATGAATTGTCTGGTCTATCCCACATAGTCTTCTAGTTCAGAGACTTCCTGTGCCTTCCCTCAGACTACAGCCCCTCTCTGCAGAAAAGCCAGGCTTTGTTCCTCCTCCCAGAGTGTGGGTGACTGCTGTGATGCCAGCCCATCCCTCACCTGCTCTGGGAATCTTCCTCATGTAGAGCAAGACGGGTGAGGTGATCCACAACCAGCTCCAGATCAGAAGAAGACAGGAAGCCTGGAACAAGAGCCATAGAGGAATCCTACCCCTGGCCAAAGGCAAAGATGCTGGTGTGCTGGACAGGATCCTTCCCCCTCATCCAGGCCAGCACCAATGCAGCAGCACACCAAATGCCAGAGATACAAGGTGCCCAGGACAAACAGGCAAGAGAGACCAAGTGTCCCTGGAGCTCATGGCTTGGGTAGACAATGATGCTGCTATTCCTGTGCACTTAGAAGCAGCAGGCAAGGATGTCCCAGCAGCCATGGTGTCTCTCAGAAGAGTTACACCTCTCTCTGTCTCAAGGGAAACAAGGCACCAACCTTGCAGGGAGCCCAGGACAGTCAGTGCCTTGATCCCAACCAGCTGCAGCTGCACACTGGGATCCGTCAGCGCCGAGAACACCACAGAGCAAACCGGGGCTTGGAGCGACAGCAGAGTGCTCTCATCTGGAGAGAGAGGCATGGAGTCACTCCCTGTGTCTGGCTGTCACCACACAGCCACCATCACAGCACCTGACAGACCCTTTCTGGGGTGCTGCATTTGATACCAAATCATGCAGGGTCCCTGGGACATGGCAGGGGCTCACACATGCAGCCACACTGGCCAGTGAGTTTTCCTTGTCTGTCAGCATATAGGAAAGGGAAGTCGGAGCCAGCAGCCCTTGGGACACAGGTGCCTCCAGAGGGACCACCACCCTCACCTTCTTCCACATGTCTCCACTTCTGCTGTAACTCCAGGAAGCCTAGCAGCATTTCCAGGATTGTCCTCCTCTGGCTGCTCTGCAGGCACACAAAGGTGTAACCCAGATCACCGTTACTGCTGTGACAGAGCTGCACCTCAGCCCAGCGCTGCGAGGCCACAGGGTGCCCATGGGGTATCCACCCACAGCCAGGGAAGGACATCCCCTTAGATACCCGGCTCCTCTCAGGCCCTGTAGAGCCAGCGGGAGCCCCTCACCTGCTGGTGCTTGGTGTACTGCTCCAGCAGCAGGGGCAGGACGCTGCGGGTGATGCGGTGGTAGGTGCGGAGGGAGGCACCCGCTGCTGCCTGCAAGAGTTTGGCACTGGGCCACACCAGCTTCATGTCGGGCTCGCACAGATGGTGCCTGCAATCTGAGATAGGCTGGGTGTCAGCTGCACCAGCACAAAGCTCCTCTGCGTCGTGTGTGGGGACACAGCTGATAGCGGCGCTGGGACATGCTGCCAGGGTGCATTTCTGAGCTGCAGCACAGTCTCCCCAACTGAGCAGCTTCCCACAGCTCCAAGCGCACAGAGAGTGCAGTTCCAGCAGAGGGAAGCAGCTCAAACCCCTTGTCCTCCCTTCCTGCAGACAATTACCTTGGAGAAGCCAAAAGTGGCTGTGAGGACTAGAAAGAGAAGAGGCTTGAAAGACAAGAGGAGGGCAGATCTCTGCCTAGGAGGATGCTTTCAGGCCTGGCTGCTTGCAGCAGGGTCCCTGTTAGCTACCTTGCAGGATGCTGCTGAGGAAGGAATCCAGCAGATCCTCAGAATCAGAGCTGAGCACAGAGCGGGAGAGGCAGGCAGAGAGAGCATGCAGTGCAGCCAGGCATTCCGTCTCAATCTTCTCACTCGCTGTCTGGAACACCTGGAAGAAAGGCCATAGGATGAGCTGAACTCCATGCCAACAACCACCGGCTTCAGGCTCCCAAAGCAGGCTGAAGGGCTCAGGCTCCTGCCTCACTTCCCACATGATCTGAACATGCAGCATGGCACATTCAAGCCACATGGACATGCTGATAGGGCTGGCCTGTCCCTCCACTTTTCAGCTGGGGCAGTCCAAGGTCACAGGTGCGGGCTGCTGAGAGATATGGGCCCACCTGGTGTGGTTGAGAACTCCTGCTCAGCAGAAGCCCAGCCGTGGTGGAGCCCTGCAGTACTCACCTCTCTGCGCAGGGATGACCAGAGGCTGGGGAGGAATTCCTGCAGCTCCTTCTGCCCGTAGATGGCACAGCAGGAAGTCTGCAAGAGGGAGCCAGGAGAAAGCATCACAGAGAAGCCAGTACCAGGAGGACACCATGCTGGGACGCTGCCCATCCTGGCAGGCTCATGCTGAGCTGCACAAATCACTCAAGAAAAACAGGAAAGAGTGATGCATGCCAAACCAGGACTCTGGAAATTGTGGCTCTGCAAGGGAGAGTCTCTGGCTGGCAGGGAGAAGGGCTCAGAAGTGGCTGGCAGCTGCTACTGCCACAGATCAGCTGTGGGCTGAAGGGAGTAGGGGATCCCTCCTTACCAGAGTCTGCAGCGAGTCAAGCTTGGCACTCTGCAGTTCTGAGTCCAACTTCTCAATAAGCAGAGGGAGAAGGAACTGCAAAGAGAAGCACTTTCACTCAGCCCATCCTTTGCACCACCTTGTCCATAGCCCTGCAAGTCTGCAAGTTCAGCCTCTGCCAGGAGAGCAGAGGTGAAGGAATACCTGCAATAGGCAGTCCCTTCCCAGGGTGTCAGTCAGCACCCTCCCCATGACCAGCCCCAGCAGGAGACAGGGCTGCCCAAGTGCAAGCTCCTGGTCCCAGCTGTTCCCATCCCAGAGTCACAGAAGGAGCTGCAGCACTATGAAAGGCAGCCTGTGCTCAGGGAACAGTGAGATGTTCAAGAATCCCCAAGGAGTTTCGTACCTCAGCAAATTGGGGCGTGGAGGCCAGTACGGCCCGGAGGCTCAAGATCAGGTCTTCCCTCTGGATGCCATGAGGATCATTAGGGGGCTGGAAAGGAAGCAGAGAGCAAGTCATCCACCAGTCAGGAAACATCCCAACCCAGCCATCAGCTGAGGATTCATCACCTCATCTCCAGCAAGACAGCAGCAGTGCCAGTCACTGCAGCTAGCTTGGGACCAGCCTGTCAGCCTGGGTACCACAGCTCACAGCTCAACACTGCCCAGCCAAGACCCTTGGCCACCCTCTCATCCCATTACCTGGAGGGAACACAACCCCCTAAAAAAACATCAGAAAGAATAAGCTGTGGCACACAGCAGACTCACTCACTGGAGTAAAATCAACAGGGAAGTAGCAGGATGTAACTTCAAACAGCTCCTCCACAAAGGGACCTGCAGACAGAGAAGAGAGGGAGTGAGCAAAGATACTGGGCAAAAAAGGCACAGCAGCTATGTTTAGGACCCACAACAGGCCGGCTCTGCAGCTTTTAAAGCATGTTAGGAACCACCCCAGGCCTCGACAGATCCAAGAGCCATCCCTCCAGCGGCTCAAAGAAAAGGGACATGTCTCTCAGTCAGCTCTGCATGGCAGGTTTAGGCTCACCCAGGGCATAGTCCTTGGCAATGAGATCACGCACAATCTGGAAGGCCACCAGCAGATTGCGGGGATCCTTCTCCCCGTCCATGACCTGGATGAAGCCGAAGGTGAAGTCGGCACCCAGGCCCTTCAGTTCTGCAGAAAGAAGGAGCGTGAGCAGGTGCAGGACATCAGACCTCACAACACGGCATTTAATCAGCCAAATTGCCCCAGCCCCAGTCCTTTTCTAGTTCTCCCAGGGAGAGCCACAGAGCCCTTGGAGAAGGCGAAAGTGAGTCATTTTCCCAGCCTCAACAATCCCAGAGTGGCTCTGGCATCTGCCCTCTCACCTTCCTCCCTGGTGCTCATGAAGTTGGTGATGATGCTGTAGACTGTGTGGCGGTCCAGCTGCAGCAAGGACTGAAGGGAGGAGCAGACCAATCAAAACCATCCTCTACACACAGCAGCACAGCTACCCACTACCCCATGGGCAGCATGTGCCCCTGAGGGAGAGCAGGACCCACAGCAGCTCAGCTGCTGCTTCCTGGCGCAGAGATCCCATTTATCACATGCAAAGTGTGCGCATGCCTATGCAACAGCACATGAATGTGACTGTGTCCCATCACTGCATGAGCGCACTACCAGTCACACCAGGGCCAGGCATGCTGCCCAAGGCACTGCCATCAAAAACAATCTTAAATGTGAAGAGAATTGGACTGGGGGCACTTAAAACACAGCCTGGAGAATGGAGCAAAAGGAAATAACTCCCCTAGGGCTGAGAAAAGAGAGGACAAGGGCCAAACAGGATTCTCGGCTACTGTCTGTCTCTCACAGTCTCTCTTGCAGTGAGCCAAGCTGTCTCTAAGCTCTGCAGAAGCACTGCACTGTGCTGAATGTGGCCAGTCCTCAGGGCAGGCAGGCCATCCCCAGACACACAGGCAACAGAGATCAAGGACAGGAGGATAGGAAATCACATTGCTCACCTGTACATGTACCTCCTGGAAGATGGCTTTGAGCACAGACACTGCTAGCCCTGGGGACAGCACCTCACACATGCTCTGGGGACAGGAAGAGAAAAGCAAGAATAGAATACCATGATGGCAGCCAAATAACAGAGCTCCTGCCTCCGTACAGCAGCTGCCTGCAGGATCCTCTTCCACAACAGGGAGAGCTCACCACCCCCTCCTCAGACAGAACAGGACAAGATGCCCATCATCTATGCTGCTCCCCAGGGTTGCCACGGAATCCTTGCCCCAATACCAACAACACGACAGGAAATCAAGGCAGTCTCCTCTCCCCAGCTCCTTCACAAGAGGCACAGCAGGAGAACAGAGGAGACAGGACAATGCTGCCAGATGGGCTGACAGCCCAGCCAGGCCCTGCTCGACACACTGCTCCAACCCACAGCCAGGCATTGCACCTCCCTGACGCTGCTCAGGAGTGCATCCCACCACGGTGGGCTGGGGGTGTGAGCTCACCAGCGCTCGTAGTCCCTGGAGCACTGAGGGAATCACCAAGTGATGATCTTGCAGCCGGCTCTCATAGAACAGCACCAGATGCAGCACTGTCAGAAACAGACACCAATGTGTGTTAGCCCTAGGAAACGCAGCTGCTGGGTGCTGGCCCCAGCTCGACCTCAAGCTGATGGATTAAGAGTGAGCACATCTTGCACTGATGAATGGGACAAACTGCTGCTGTTGGGTGCACTAACCCGGCTCCAACACCTTTGCCGTCTCCTCATGAGCAGCCCACGCCTGACTGCATTAGGGCAGTACCCACCTCTGGCTGCTGCAGAGGTGCTGGAGCTACCCAAGAGGCATCTGCCCTGGCCTGTCCAGACATGTGGATGCAGACACCAGTAGCAGAGTGGCACTCTGCTCGGCGGAGGCTGGAGGATGTCATGGGGTGGGGCACAGGGCTGGGGCAGGAGCTCCGGCTTCCTCGCGCTTGGCTCCACAACACGTTCCTGGCCCCTGAGTCACAGCCACGGGCGCCTGCACACCCCAGCCCTGGGGAGTGGTAGCAGGAAGCAGACTGGAAGAGCCGGCTAGCAGCATCCTGTGCCCACAGCTGCTGCAGAAACACAGCCCCCCAGGAGGCAGCCTGACGCAGCGCTTGAGAAATGAACTGCGTGAGCAGGGACACGAGGCTCCAACCCAGCTCACTCCCCTTGCTCAGCTGCCCTGAGTCTCCTTTCTCCTTCAAGCATCCCCACCGAACCTCCCCACTTCTGGCTGCCTCTCCAGAGCACTCCAGCTCCCATCAGTCATCACACCTGACTCCAGCTACTGCAGTAGATAAGGTTCTATGCACAGCTGCTCTCAGCCCTGCCTGGCTCCAGTCAGAGGCAGCCAAATGCCAAGGACTAAGCATCTTTTACTTCCATCCTCCCCTTCCTCCACCTTACTTACTAGCTAGGCCCCCTGTCTAGCAAGCCTGCTGGCATAAGTTCAGCTTCCCATCTGCAAGGCCCCCAAGCCCAAGCCAAAGTTTGTCAGCACTTACTGGTTTTCCCTGCTGTCAGCCAGTTGCTATGGGGCATTTAACAGAGGCAGACCTCCTCCATGCCTCCATGAATAGGGCATCTTCCTCTCCCCACTCCGGTCCCCCACTCCATTCTCATCCTTACACTGATCTCCCCTCCTCCCCAGGCCTCAGGGTTCCTCCTGAGTTAACCTGGTCAGGCTGCAGTGTGACTTGGTGTGTGAAGGACAGTCTTCCTGCTCTGAATCATCACCCAAGGATTCTGACATACAGATGTATCCCCAACACGGCCCACGTGGCGCTGAGCACACCTGGGCATGCAACACCCACACACCGTCAGGAGCCCCAGCTGTCCAGGGATTTGGTGTGTTCAGACAGTGACCTGAATTGTGTGGTGAGGTTGGCAAAAAGGCTGCAGCGCAAAGCCTCGTGCCCTCCTTGGACTTTGACTCTTAGAGACATGGACAAAGTTGTCACAGTGTTAAATCAATCCCTCTGCCAGTTGCAGGACAGACACTCTAATGGCACAGGCTTTGTCCCCAGACAGCCACTCAAGGGTCAGAACAGCCTTTACCTTCCTTCTCCTGGAGCAGGGAGTAACACTGGAGCAGGACTTGTGACAACAGCTGGATGCCTCGCCCTCGTGTCCGAGGATCCATGTTCTCCAGGCAAAACCTAGGCCAAGAGGAGAGAAAGCCCAAGAAGCCTGTTGTGAGCAGGTACAACCAAGCAGGAAGCACATCCTGATCAGGCACATTACAAAAACAAAGAAGCGCCTCTCTGTGGGCCCAATCATGCCTGACTTGCTGGCAGGGTGGAAGCAGACTCCTCTCCCTCTGTCTGTGCTGCATGTGTGCACTCAGCCCCAGAACCATGCAGAAAGAAATCCAGGCTCTCAAGTCAGACCAAAGAAATTGCTCTTGCACCATGCGCCCAAGATCACAAGGGTCAAAAAGGGTAAAGCCTCTTACAGTGAGGCAAACCCAGCCGCCAGCTTGGGAGAAATGAGCCTAGGCCATGACAGTTTGGAGTCAAAAGCAGAAGCTGAGTGCCAGCCAACTTGTGACACGGTGTTGTGCAGCTGTGTGCTCAGGCAGCTCCTGCTGGGGACAGCCCCAACCGAAAAGGGCCCTGCAGCTTGCTGCCTGCCACAACATCTCTCCTCTGATCCTGGGAGAGCATCAAGAGCTGCTCCAGCAGCTCTTTCCCAAAGATCTCCCACGTCCGAGGAGGGCAAAGCACTGCTCAAGCCCCATGCTGTGAGCATCCTGCCCGCTGCAATGTGCTATTCAGTGCTGAAGCTCATCCTGGATGAACACACTTTCCTTCTAACTATGCCACCTTGTGGGAATGTCCCCTGCAAGTCCCGTATCTGATGTATAACTTGCATAAGGCTTTTCTTACCCCAGGGCTTCCACAAGCTGCAGCACTGTCCACCTTCCATCTTTCACCCCTGGAGAAAGGAGGTAAAGAGAGTGAATCAAAGAGATCATGCAGGCATGGTACTGGAGATGGATGCTGGGAAGCATCCCAGCACTGCAGTGGGAAAGGCCGGCCGGTGCTGACTCCTCACTAAGCACCAAAGGAGCCATGTGTACACAATTGGTGGAGCTGCCTCCAGCCCTGCCTGCAAACACCTCTGAGACTGAGAGCCGAGAGCAGACAGCCAGGGGAGAACTCACCTGCACCTTTCCTCACCCTCTCCTTGCAGCCTGGCTGTATGTGTGGCTCCTGAGAGAAGCCTCGCTGTGCTCTACTTCACCGAGATACTAAAACCCCCTTCTCTAATGTGAGCATGCTGTGAAGAGACCGAGGGCAGCTCTCCAAGTGCATCCTGAGGGAGAACTGGCTGAACAAGCAGCCCAAACACTAGTGATCACTCAGCTTCCCACCTTGGCTCCATCACCTCCACGCTGTGCTGAGCAAGAACTGCACAAACTTCCTCCAGGATGGAGGGCAGGGAGAAACGCAGCTTCGTGGTCAGAAGAAGATAAAGTGCTGGGATTCCTGGAGTCTATTTCCAACTCTGAGTCAGATTCCTTGCCAGGTTGCCTCATTCACCTCCTGCCTCCATATTCTTGCAACTCAGCTGGGGGAAGAGTCACTCCTCAGGAGGCTTTGGTAAGGACCTGCTTGCTGCACCTTACAAGAACCTTGGCAGAAGGGCAGGTTCTCCATTCCTGCCACCCACTGCCAATGTGGCACCTATCCAGAGGGAAAGCTCTGTGTATGCCCTCTGCTCACACATGCGGTGGCAGGCAAGGGACTGCCTTACCTTCAGACCCCTAACCTGCAGCTCAGGTGTCAAGTGACATTGCTGGGAAACAAGCAGCACCCCTCATTCTCCACCTGGACAAAACAGCATTCCTCCACAAAAATCCCCAAATCACCTGGCAGTCACTGAGACTCACTGTCTTTGTCCAGGAGCACTTCTGGGCACTCTGGAGGGACCTGCTCACCTCTCTGCCCTGCTGAACCTACACGACTGACAGGGCACTCACCCTCCCAGAAGCCCAAAGGTTTCATTATGGGCTTTCCCAGGCCTTGTTCCAGCTAGTGTCTCCTGCTGTTGCAAGCATTTACTGTCTCTTCCTAAGCAGTTAATTCCAGCATTAAGACACACTGTTCATCATAGAGCTGTCTCTAGGGATGGGATGACAGTGTTTTCTGACAGCGTGTTCTGACGGCAGGCAGTCCCAACTCCAGAGACAGAGCTTTCAATCCTGCCTGGCACAGCAGGGAAAGGGAGCCTGAACTGAGGAACAAAACAGATAAGGGGAGTTGCGCAGAAAAAGAGCTCAGCATGTCTCAGAACTGACAGGCACAGACTGAACAGGGGGTGCCCTCAGAGACAGCCATAATGTGCTGGCAAAATTTCTTGCAGAATAACAACAGTGAAACAGCAAGCAGGTGCTGTGCACCAGCCAAAGCAGAGTGGGCTGCAGAGAGAGCTTGGATGGCCCCTCCACATCCAGCATCTCAATATCTCCCTCTGCAAGCTCATGAAGAGCCCTTGTGCCTCTACACCATCACAGAAAAGGTCTGAGACAAACGCCATCTCTGTGGCCAAGTGCTCTGCCTCTCTGTGTCTGCAGAGACCAAAAGCAGCTCTACACAAAGCTTCTGGTTCCCTACTCAACAGGAAAGAGCTGCAGTGTGATGGCCAAACCACAGCCAGGTACTGATACTCCCCATGGTCAGCAGCAGTGAGGTCAGCAGCTCCTTTGCTCAGCTCAGCAAGGGAGCTCCCTCTGTTCTCAGGGACCCAGGTGTGATGACCTTCGCCTCATGTGGTGTAGCCATCCCTCCGCAGCACAGCCTGTGAGCATGGTGTGCTCGTGGGCAGCTCTGCACAGGCCGCAGCGTGAGCGCCAGCACAGCTAATTGGACCTGCCTCGTCAGCACAGCAGGCCCAGTGGTGAGCCCCTGAAACTGCTGCCTCCACATCTGGCAGCAGCACATATGCCCCAAGGTTAATCAGGCACCTTGAATCCCTTTACCAGGAGGGGCTGCCTTCCTCTTCTGGGATTCCTGTAGCTCCCAGAGACTAAACGGAAGCAAGCCATTCACCCTGTGCTGGATTGCTACTCTGAACCAACCTGCTCCCTTTCCTGACAGGTCTGTCCCCCTTTCAGTGTCCTTCTAGGTATTAGTCACTTCTGGAGGCCTTCCATTCTTGTCTCCCCCACACCCTCAAAATATGAGCACAACATTCACAGGGAATGTGTAATCGATTCTGTAACAGCAATATTCTTCTCTCCTCATTTTTTAAGAAAGATGAATTCAGCCTCCTCCTGCCACCCACTGACCCATGCAGCCCAAGCTGCTCGTGACAGCACCTAGGCCTTTCTGCTACTTGCCAAGTTACGCTCATTTTAGTCCTCAGCAAGAAACTGGGGAAGCTCAATGTGTTTGTTACAGCAATTGCACAACGGCCATGAGCTTAGAAAAGACCTCCCCTTTTGCTCAAGGATACATAATGCAATTTAATCCTTTCTGATGTATGGTTCTGTAGGAGGTCAGAGGGGCTCAAGGACACTTCCCAGGCCCCCTGTTTGTGAAGGTGGGTTTGTCACAAGAGCCACATGGCTGAAAAGAGCTGGGGGAGCAAATGCGGGGCAATTCCCTTTGTATGTCTCCCAAGAGACAAAGCTTTCTCCAGGCACTTCTGTACCATGCCATCAGGTGACAACAGCAGTTGTAAGGTTATCCTTCCCCACGTCCATCCCAAATATGTCGGAGACCGTGCAACCCTTCTGCAACATCTTGAATGTCACATAGTTTAGTGAGTTCCTCCAAATTACCTTGGCATTTTCTTCACTCTGTGCTGCATGAGCCACTGGGTCACCTTCCCGTTTTGCCAGTTCATCTCATCACCAAGACACTACAGAGCAGTTCACAGTCCATCAGGCCTTGGGAAAGGCCTATAAGCTACCCTCTGTGTAATGCAACATATACAGATAGCCCTTCTCTGCTCTCTGGGCTCCTTCCCAAAACATGCTGAAGCCACTGCCTAGAAACACAAAAGTGTCACCTTATCTTTAGAATGCCACATTCCTGAAGCTGTAACTTCCCTAATGCAACAAAGTCACCCAATTGCTGTTCCAAGCAGAAGGATAAATTATCCGAGGAAACCAAATGCCTCAAGCCCTGCTGGGAAAGGGGGAGAAACCACAGTGAGGGCATTCGGCATCAGTAACCTCCCACAGTACCTCAGCAAGGCCATGAGCTCTCTTCTCAATGTCAATTTCTCTGCTACCCACATCTGCCACGCTCCTGGAGCCCCTCACCCCCGCTGCTCTCCCACTCCTGCCGCACATCTCCCTGTCAGCTCCGAGCTGCAGGCCTTACCCTACCCGTTCCCACGTGCCCTGCCCCGCACAGCAGCCCCACAACCCACGGACACGCCCTGTCCCCCGCCTCCACACCCTGCCCTGCCCAGCCCAGCCCCGCAGCCCCACGCTTCCTCCCAAACACC